>OVAN01012212.1:0-13942 GCA_900406275.1 Anastatica hierochuntica | reverse complement strand
TTACATGTATATTAATTTTTTATTTTTAAGAACCCTAAAATAAGAGACTATAGTTGCAGAACAAAATTTGGTGAGTCTCTTACCTAAGTCTCTTAACATAAAAATAATATTAAAAAAATGTTAAGAAACCCATTAGGGGTTTCTTGGTTAAAGATGGCCTTGGCAAGCTAATTGAGAAAAGAAATAATATATTTGAGAGATATATCGTTCAAAAGTCGAATGTTTGGTCTTATCAAAATTCATGAGCAATCGACGACAACTGTTGAATGGATATATATAACAAACTGTTGTGACACGAAAAATAAAAACAAACTCTGATTAAACAGATTTCACAACCATTTTCTGGATCAAAGTTGTTAACATGTTGGATCGTATGTGGTTGTCCATTGGAGATATTGACGTAAACATTTGTACGATTCTGTGCGTGGACGTGTGTCATATAAAAAAGGAACGTAACTCTTTTTCTAATCTGTAAGCTTCGAGAAGATAATAAGTTTATTGCATAAGCACTGACGTCATCGTCGTCTACCCCAATTATCCTACTTTTTTTTTAACTTGAGAAGAAAACGTGAAATTACTGACTTTACTAAACAGAGAGATACACTAACCATGAATCCAATCATCTATTTTGTTCGGTGGAGTCCCCACTTCTACTCCACTCACCATGAATAGTTTTAGAATCCCAAAGTTACCTTCTACTATTATTATTATTAATTTTTATTCATAATTTCTCGAAACGAAAATAAAGAGAAATGCTTGTGCTTATCAAATATCAAATATAGAAGTCACGGACCTCACACTCAATACAACACATATTATAAACTCAAAACCACAAAGCAAACTTTTACACTCAAAAAAAAAAGAAAAATTGTGTTTGATTGTATTTCAATGGAGTTCTTGATGAGTACGACCAATCTCTTAGCGCTACTTCTTCTGCTCTTTGTAGCTCCGAAGATATATGAAGCTTGTCGGACCCTTGTTTGGCGTCCATTGATAATATCAAGAAGGTTCAAGAAGCAAGGAATCTCAGGACCAAAGTATATCTTCTTTCACGGAAACCTGCACGAGGTGAGGAAGATGAAGAAAGAAGCTAAGCTTTTGGTTCTTGATCCAAACTCCAACGATATCTTCCCTCGCGTTCTGCCTCATTTTCATCAATGGACGTCTCAATATGGTGCCTCTCTCGCTCTCTCTTTTAACCTTTAGCTCTGCTTCTTTGGACACAGATGCATAACTGACCAGTTATCTGTGGTATTTTATTAGGAGAGAAGTTTCTTTATTGGCAAGGAACAGAGCCAAGGATATGCATCTCAGATCATGAACTCGCGAAACACATCTTATCCAACAAGTTTGGTTTTTTTGTTAAACCAAAGACAAGACCAGAAATCATCAAGCTTACTGGTAATGGACTTGTCTTCGTAGAAGGTCTTGATTGGGTTCGTCACAGACGAATCTTGAATCCTGCATTTACCATGGACAAACTAAAGGTCCTTTATCCTTGTTCCTTCTCATATCAGTTAATAAACAATAAAAATATTTTCTTTTTAGGTTTTCATAACTTGTTCATGTTAATCAGATCATGAGCAATCTCATGGTGGATTGTACTTTGAGAATGTTTGAGGAGTGGAGAAAACAAAGAAATAATGGAGAAACAGAGCAAGTGGTGATGATGAATATAGAGTTTAAGAGATTAACCGCTGATATCATAGCGTCTGCTGCGTTTGGAAGTAGTTATGCCGAAGGAATTCAAGTGTTTAAATCACAAAGAGAGCTTCAAATATGTTGTGCTGCTTCTATTACTAATGTCTTCATCCCTGGAACACAGTAAGTGTACAATAACTACACTACTTTTAGTTTTTGTGTTTGTTGATTAGCTGTATAAATAATCATGATTAGTTTTGTATTAAAAGGTATCTCCCCACGCTTTTGAATCTTAAAATGTGGAAGCTTGATAGGAAAGTGAATAACTCGATCAAAAAAACGTAAATACGAGGCTACAATCCAAATCAAGCAACTTGGGAGACGATCTTCTAGGAGTCATGTTAAAAGCTGCAAGTTCTAACGAGTATGAGAAAAAAATAAACATTGATGAGATCATAGAAGAATGTAAGACGTTCTTTTTTGCTGGACACGAAACTACTGCAAATTTGCTTACAATGTTGCTTAGCTTGCACCAAGATTGGCAGGAGAAACTTAGAGAAGAGGTTTTCATAGAATGCGGTCAAGATAAAATCCCCGATTCAGAGACATGCTCCAAACTTAAACTGGTAGATGCAAATTGCAATAGGATTTCTTGCTGTTGAAGAAACCTGTTTGAATCTTTGACCTAACTACCCAATTAATGGTTGCAGATGAACATGGTATTGATGGAGTCACTTCGTCTATACGGACCTGTGTTAAATATGGTTAGGACAGCATCGCGAGATATGAGCATAGGAAACTTAGAGATCCCTAAAGGCACGACTGTAGTCCTTCCTATTGTGAAGATGCACAGAGATAAAGCCGTTTGGGGAAGCGATGGTGATAAATTCAATCCAATGCGGTTTGAAAAGGGAGCTTCTAGGGCCGGTAGTCACCCAAACGCTCTTCTCGCCTTTTCGAGCTTGTATTGGCCAAAACTTTGCAATGATGGAAGCAAAGACCGTGCTCGCCATGCTTCTTCAACGGTTCCAGCTTAATCTCTCGAGTGAGTATAAGCATGCGCCGGCCGATCACCTCGCTCTTCAGCCTCAGTATGGTCTACCGGTAAAGCTTCAACCTATCAACGGTTGACGAAAGAAAAATGGCTTCCCCATTTGTGTTATTTCTAATAACACCCGATTCAGATCAACATATAAAATAGTTTAGCACTTTCTGTACGTATTTTTATTAAAAGCAGTGTGTGTGATCGATTTAGGATTCGATGAATACAAAGATTATGTTCATTTTCCCTACTTTGCTTTGAATATTTATAAATGTAATAATGTCATGAAACTTGTCAAAGATATCTTAAAATTTTGTATGTAGTAGTGAATTAGTTACGCCAACTTCATAAAAAGAAGATGCATGCCTTCTTTCAAACCCAATGTATACTCTAGAAAGAAGAAATGAAAAATAACTTAATTGAATTGCTTAAAGGAGGGGTTCCAACTTGTTAGTTTACATATACGCTTCTAAACTTGTCTGCCTTTATTAGGATGATTTGGAGAAAAATCTTATGCTTTCTTCTTGCTTGGAACCTTGGTCAAGGATGGAATTTCATAGGCGCATCCAGCGAGCGTCGGATGGTGAAACAAGAATACAGAGTTGAAGCTTATAGAGAGTATCAGAAGACAACTACTTGATGAAACTGTGATTAGTTTGCTTTGATATATCCTTAATTGTGTATTATGAGCATATATTGTTGGTGTTTTTATTGTTTCCTTGGGATGTTTCATGTTTCGTCTGGCCTGTGTAAATTTTTATCTGAGTGAAGTAGAAAAAACTTGTATTTGTATCATTTGTAAGCAGTCTCAAATCCAATTACACAATTTCAAAAAAAAAATGCATATCACAAGGAAACAAAATAAAACAAAGATTTAAAAAGTGAGGAGAAATCATTTCTTTCCCGTAAAGAAACATAACGTGTTGTTGTTTTCATCTCCTCAGGGTGTGGAGAATATATTCAGCGTAGAGATCCCTGCAAAAGAAAAGAAATGGAGGATGCGTGTGCTCGTTACTCCATTGTTGTAAACGTTTGTGACATTGAGGTTTTTATGGTAAAAGATGATGCTTACATTGAGTACTGGATTGCTTCCACTGCACTCTCTGATGGCAAGAAGTCGTTGACAGCCACTTTCTTGTTCTCGTTCTTCTTGTCTGTAATGAAAAATGAGGCTTCTTTCAAATTAATCTGAAACTGGAGATGTGAGAGAAAAGGAGAGGATGTTACAGTCTTCGAAGAAACGGCGGATTTCAGAGAGACGATGAGGAGCGAGTTGTTTGATGTCTGTGAAATGTTTGTACTCTGGATCATCTGCACATACGGCTATGATCTTGTCGTCCTTCTCTCCCTGCAAACAAATTAGGACGGATCACGACCAAGCTAAGCTTTCAGATGATGTATCTAGTGAGAAGGAGAGAGACCTGATCAATCATGGGCATTAACCCAATGGCTCTAGCTCGCAGGAAACATCCAGGAAGCACTGGTTCCTACTCACAAGTCAAATTCATATGATTATAACTTGTGTTATCATAAATTTAAAAAACACTTACTTACCTGCATAAGGACAAGAACATCAAGGGGATCGTTGTCTTCGCACAATGTCCTTGGGATGAATCCATAGTTGTGAGGATAAACAACGGATGAGTACAAGATTCTGTCAACCTGAGTACCGATTTAATAACCTCGTCAATCACAAACCAGTTTGGAGAAAACGAAGATCACAGTCTCGTGATTTTTTTTGACATACATACCTTGATAAGACCTGTCTTTTTATCGAGCTCATATTTCACCTTACTTCCCTTTGTGATCTCAACCACCTGATTCCCACAATAGCCTATCTCCTTGTTAACAGATTTGTGAGAGAAATGAAAAAAGAATTTACTTGGGTAACAAGGTAACAAGACATACCACATTGAAGACCAACGGAGCTTCAGGACCTGCATAAAACACAGACAGTTGCATACATTTGTGTATTAGAATCAGATTTTATTATAATAAAAAAGAAGAAGTGAAGTTACCGATCTCAAGGTCGTGCCATGGATGTGCAGCTACAGATCTCCTGGACAGAGAGGAGAGAATCCTCTCGTTGAGTTTTGGAACAGGACGTGGAGATTGGCTTGTTTCTTCACTCATCTGGAATCATATCATCAATCGTCAAAACATGATTCCAAAAGCATAATCAATCTTCCTTTTGTTGAGATCTAATGAAAAGAAAACAGTAAGAAATGAGTTTACCTTTTTGGATCTTGTTTCGTTTAAAACAGATTTGACTTGTGCAAAAGAAACAGAGCTACGTAATATATATATGTATATACACGAAAAAGCAGAGTTTAATAATAGCATAAAGGATTTGGTCAAAATGAAAAAACTTTGATACAAGAGAGATATTCTTTCTCAGCCTTTCGATTCCTTTTTTTCTTTTCAGAAAATGCAGCATTTGATCTATACTAGTTTGAAAAAAACATTTGTTGTTAATTTTGTATGCACGTTGTAATAATCGTGACTACCAATAGCTGTCACGTTTTATCAGAGCACGTTCTCGTAATTGAAAAGATGGTTTCTTTACTCTCAAGCAAAAGAAGAAAGTCTCCTCAGTTCAAGTAGCGGTTGTACTAAGAAAGGAGATGGAATTGAAGAAACAGTTGATAATAGAGTGTCAAATGTTACGGGAAGAGTGCGGACAAAGCAAACCTTCATTCGGAATAAAAATGAAGTTGGTGGAATAAAAATGAATTGGATATATATAACCATAGGTCGTATATTGGTGGTTCAATAAAAAGGTGATTGAAATCTTCGGTTTAATTTTTCTCTTTTTTTTACTTAATTTCCCATCATTTTGACGTGATTAGAGTTGGGTCGTACGCCTAGTGGTCTCCACCTCCGGCACTGCTGATAGTGAGCTTTTACTACTTTCTTCGTATGGGTGTTGGGTGAATGCCTCTTGGAACCTTTTTTCTAAACATTGTGACATGAAATGGTTGTTTTGTACTCCGAATGGTACTACCCTGGCGAAGTATACTTCCTACCGGAAAGCGGTTCTTTCAAGTCTTGCAGCGGAAGCCTTGGCTCTTTGGACGGCGCTAAGCCAAGCTCTTGTGTTAGAGATCAATGAAGTGCTTTTGCACTCAGACTCCCAGGAATTGGTCAATCTGATCAACCGGAATGAAGACTANCTGTTTTCGTGAAAAAAAAAAAAAAAAAAGTTGGGTCATAGGCTTTGCGTTTTAAAATTTCCACATTATGGAAATAGTTTCGATTTTTCTTTTAATTAGTACAGCGACAACCTCACACACTTTCTCTACATCATTTGAATAATATGAAGACAACGCAAGGCTAGTGAAAGACGTGTCCATAGCATTTGATCGAATCTTCCATCGATCCTATTCCTACATAAACAAAAATAATCGATTTTATATTTGATTAAATTGCTCTCATCAAATTGACTAATTAAGTCGCCGTCGTCTATCAATTTTTATTTATGCGACGGACGAGGAATCTTTTTAACTAATTTTTCCCTTTGGAAAAAACAATAAATCAAATGAAGAGATCATTTATAAAAGCGATGTAGATTTGCAAGTCTGTAAGATCATATATATGATATAATTGAAATGAAAATGATGGTTCAAAATAATGGATCAAATGTGATTAGCCGTTGCCACGATTAATATATTTTACATGCTAGCATGTAGCAACTTTCTTTTAATTTTTTCTTTTTTTCTTTTGTTACGTGTATATATCACACATCTAAAACCACCCGATTTCAAAAAAGATAACTTGATGGCATTAGGTAAATCTCATTCGTGTGGTTACCAGAACGCTGCGTTTTGGCGTACCCTTCTAGTGATATACTGTATTGTGCATACGGCCATCTCAACACCCCCGGAAGATCCTGTCAAATGTGTGTCCGGAAACACAGATTGTACGGTCACCAACTCAATGGGAGTCTTTCCAGACCGTTCCACATGTCGAGCAGCCAATGCCGCGTACCCGACGAGCGAAGCCGAGCTCGTCTCAATCGTAGCTGCAGCCACTAAAGCTGGGCGGAAAATGCGTGTGACCACTCGATATTCCCATAGCATCCCTAAGTTGGCGTGCACGGATGGAAACGAGGGATTGTTCATAAGCACAAAGTTTCTAAACCACAAGGTTAGAGCCGATGCAAAGACCATGACATTGACAGTTGAGAGCGGCATGACGCTTAGGCAGTTAATCGCTGAAGCAGCTAACGTTGGATTAGCTTTGCCTTATGCACCGTATTGGTGGGGAGCGACCGTTGGTGGTATGATGGGTACGGGTGCTCACGGGAGCTCGTTGTGGGGTAAAGGAAGTGCAGTCCATGATTATGTGACCGAGATAAGGATGGTTAGTCCTGGTTTGGTCAACGACGGGTTTGCAAAGGTTAGAGTTTTAAGTGAGACTAAGACTCCTAAGGACTTTTACGCGGCTAAGGTTTCTCTTGGCGTTCTGGGCGTTATCTCTCAGGTTGGATCCATTATAATTTGTCATTTTTAGGTTGTACTACCAGAAAAAAGGGTCATATATATAGTTCTACACTTTCTAATTACAATGTTCTCATTGTATATATATGTTTTTTTTTTTTGGAAAGGTGACTTTCAAATTAGAACCAATGTTCAAAAGATCGTTAAAGTATGTTATGGCAAATGATTTGGATTTGGATGATCAAGCCCAGAAATTTGGGAAAAAACATGAATTCGCGGATTTGGTATGGTTACCGAGTCAAGGCAAGGTTGTGTATCGAATGGATGACCGAGTAGCGGTCAACACGTGGGGCAACGGTTTGTATGATTTCTTGCCGTTCCGTTCACAACCTTCAGCAGCGTTAGCGACAGTAAGATCATCAGGTTCCTAGCAATGAAATCTTCTTTAAGGGTTTATGAATAAAGAAAAGTTTGAGAGATATATATATACAAAAGAAAAGATGGTATGATATGTGTTTCTTTGTGTAATAAAATCAGAGGAGACGCAAGAGACGTTCAGAGATGCGAATAGGAAGTGTGCGGAAGCCACTCTAATTTCATCTACACTTTTTGCATCCTCTTACGGTTTGACAAACGATGGTATATAATTATTTCTTTCTTTTGTTTTATCATACATTTTGATTTATTTCACATAGACTATGTTTACTCTATTCCAACTTTATGCTTTCAAATATTCACTGCCACTAGGTATTATATTCACCGGCTATCCGGTCATTGGAACCCAAGATCGTATGATGTCGTCTGGATCGTGTTTAGATAGTCTCGAAGATGGACTTACCACAGCGTGCGCATGGGACTCGCGTATAAACGGAGAATTTTATCATCAAACATGTTTCAGTGTTCCCCTCTCCCAAGTCAAAAGTTTCATCAATGATATCAAAACTCTAGTCAAGATTGAATCCAAATCTCTTTGTGGCCTTGAACTCTACTATGGTGTTCTAATGCGTTATGTTACATCTTCTTCGGCTTATCTAGGGAAAGAAGCGGAAGCGGTAGACTTTGATATAACATATTACCGCGGCAAAAATCCGTTAACTCCGCGACTCTACGAGGATTTTATAGAAGAAATAGAGCAAATGGGGTTGTTAAAGTATAATGCATTGCCGCATTGGGGTAAAAATAGAAACTTAGCATTTGATGGAGTGATTAAAAAATACAAACACGCGTCCGCGTTCTTGAAAGTAAGGGAAAGGTACGATCCGAGCGGCTTATTCTCAAGTGAATGGACGGATGAGATCCTAGGGATCAATGGAAGTGCGACGATAATTGAAGATGGATGCGCATTGGAGGGTTTGTGCATATGTTCGGAGGATGCTCATTGTGCTCCGACGAAAGGCTATTTGTGTCGACCGGGAAAAGTTTACAAAGAGGCTAGGGTGTGTACACGTGTCGACTAATGAGTATTTCTTGACAAGATATGCTAATGTTGTTATGATTCATAATAATAAATTTTCGTGAGGGCAAAAATATTTGAAGGAAAGCTAAATTTATTAAGTACAAGGAAGAATATTTTGTGAAGGAGAAAAGTCAAAGTTGGGTGTGTTGAAACTCTTTGAGAAGTTTCTCGAATTCGTCCAATCTGTGTCCCCAGTCGTTGCTGATTCTTAACGGCGTCACGTTACTGTAATCAACGCCGTTATCTAGGGAGGACAGCTTCACGCCTGTTATCTTCTTCTTCTTCATCTGCCTCTGAGCCGTGGCTCTCTGAATCGCCCAGAGCACATCTGATCCACTCATCTCTTTCTCCTTTGCGATTGTTTGCGATTTCTTCGTAATGCTACATTCTCTACGGTGGCTCCCCTCGTTATTCTGCGCTCGAAACTGCGAATAGCCGACGGAAACGGCTCCGGTTCCTCCCCTGAGAAATTGGACCGTCATCGGCGGCGCTTTTACGGTCCACATCGTGACTTTAAGATTTTTGTTTAGGTAGGAGAGAATCCATTCCAAATATAATCAAATTTCTTATTGGGCTTTATTTACAAGGCCCATTAAGACCACTCTTTTTGGAACACACATAGTCATTAATAAAATGTTACAACTATTTCAAACAGCTTACATACACCTATAGTCATTACATTACATTAATTCACAATATTTTTTATACACTCTCTTAGGAAAAAAAAAGTGTAAGAAACATTGACCTAAGAAAAAGAAAAGAGACGTGAACCCCAAGTTTCTCTTCCTTTTTCTTCTTTCATCTTGTTTTACTTACAAAGGATTTCTTTGTCGATTTGCTTAATTGAAACAATGAATGCCTACACAGTCTCTGCACACTCTTCTTATTTTCATTACCCGATGAAACATCTAAACCAATGTCATGATCCTTTCTCTTCTCTATATTCCAAAACTTTTCTTCATTGTCAGCCTCTAGCCTACACAGAGTAGCCACTCTCAAGAACTTAGGGTTATTGTTTGGTTTCTCAGAGACTAATATCTCAGTGTGTTGCGGTTGTGTTGGATCTGATGTTTGTTTCTCGAGCCGCCTAGATTTTGCATCTGCGTTTTCCCTCTCTTTGAGGTTCATTAAGATCAAAGTCTTGAGAAAGTTCATCACTTGCACCGCGTGGATCAACGCAGTTAAAGGATCTGCCATCTACATTAATATCACAGCATTTTCATGAGCTATAACCAACAAAAAAAGATCAAAGCTTGCATTAAAAGAAAAAGGCATTTTGTTTGAGTGACCTGAGTCATGTTTGGAGCAAAGACCATAGCCACATTCCGAGCATTCATTTTGTTGAAATGTTGATGCTCCACCACATCCGCCATTAGGCTGATGGCCCATTCGAGAAGTGCAGATTCAACCGGAGGAACAAGGGTCACCAGACGACTACAATCTTCCTCTGTGTTACACTTCATCACTTGCTCTGCTGTCAACACGTCAAGCACTCCTGTAGGTAATTCCCTAAACCATGCCTAACTCAATCCGAAAAACCAAACAAGCTTTTAACACTTTTCAACTTTACAATGTTACAAGAAACTAAGAAATAGGACACCTTTATTAAACCCGCCAAGCAATGAACGTCGATTCCATGTGGTATCACACCGCGGTTCAGCTCTCTTCGGACATTCTCTTCTTTGCCATTGTCCGGATTTATTCGGAATATTCCTTCTGCCTTTTTAAAACAATCACACATTGTATCAAAACTCGATCTTGCATGTTTCTGAAACTGCTATGACTAAGAGAGTAACCACTCACTTTAAGACCTCCTTGTGTGTAAAGACGTTTCTGCATCCTCAGAAGGATCGTTGGAACGCTGTTTCCTCTGTTGTCGTAAGAGCATTGCATTGACTTCGCTGATACTCCAAATACACTTACACTGCAAAGAATCATCAATAACAATCAGTCTTTATCTATGTACAAGTTCCTCTACCGAAACCTTTAACATTCTATGCAGTGACAATCTACGATCAAGTTCTATCTTTACTCCTGTACTTTAATTTTTTTCTATGATTAACGTCATGAGTGAAAGCCACAATATGCCAAATCATCATAAACAAACCAAGCCTTGTGCCTGAAATGTTTCATAGAATTGGATGGTTAAAATAATTGGTTCTTGATTGATCAGACTAGTGACTAATAAATGCAGTAGTATACTAATAAGAGAATATTTGCTTTGTGAGCAAAGGCGTGTCGTAATGATGCATTTAATCTAGACAACAACCATCTTAATGATTCTATCCAACACAGTAACATGTCAAATACAGACAACTATGAAAATATTTTATTTAACTCCTACAATCCTTTTTTTTTTCTCATGAGATAGAAAAATAATATCTCAACGAAAACATAACTGAAAGTATATATATTTCATGGTAAAAAATAATCAATTATAACGGACCTGGCGCTAGGAGGTATGGGAGGGACATCCGGTTCAAGGTCGGAGGGAAGACCAAGAAAACCGTTAAACCGGTCGAAAGTCACGTGACTCACGTGCTTAACCTCCGTCGGCCAACCTATATCCATTGATGACGTGGCCACGTGATCGTCCCTTCTCTCCATGCTACAAGACACCACCAGCGACTTCCTCAGAACCGCCGCAAGAAGGTCTAGGATAGTTAACTGACCCGATCCATGTGAGCTCAACGTAGTGCTATATTCTTCGTCTTCGTCTATCTCTTGACCTGCTCGGTTTGGTTTAAGCTCTGAGAACTTGACAGTTCCGGTGGATTTGGACCGGGAGAAGCTAGTCATTGATCTGCCGGAGAATATGAGAGAATGTAATACGGTGGTTGGAGTTAGAAGGAAAAGTAAGCTTTTGGATGTGAGAGAGAAACTGAAAAGGAATCGCGTAGAAGCAAAGGGACGAGTCTCTCTTCTTCTTCTTTTTTCTAAACTCGTGCTTTTGTTTTTGTGTGGATATATGAAGAAAGACTAAGGGAGACGTAAATGAAAGTGATACCAACTGGTGTAAGTAAATGCATATACATTTTATGGTGGTGTGAAAAGATAAATAAAGATATATAGTAATAAGATATGTCACATGATAAAGTTTTCTCTAGAATAGTTCGACGGCTCGTGACGCTGCCTAATAATGTGATTAGATGAGATGGGTGACAAGTAAAAAATGGGGAACATATATACAACTCACTCTTATTTTTGGAACTAACATATATTTTACCTAAAATATATACACACAGGTTTTGATTTTTTTTGCCGTTATAGAATGGCAGCTCTTTTTTTATTAGTTTAGTGAAAATCATTAAATTGCGTTTGTTTAATACTCCGAAAATCATATATAATTATTAAGATAACGATACGAGACGTCGTTGTTAAGTGGGGCGATGGACTTGGCTGTATTGTCTTGGCTATTTTTAATTTGCTATAACTTTCGTGGTTGCAGGATACGTTATCACATGGTTACATGTGCACTGGTTCGTTCTTCTTTCAACACGTCGAATTCACAATTGGACATTTTGTATCGTATTTGATTTTTTTTTCTTTTTCTTTTTTACGTATCGTATTCGATTCTAACCTTGTAGAATCTGTTAAGTTTGATTATATGAAAGAAAAAAGATATTGATGATTTATATATCTAAGTATTTTTAATACAGGCAAATTGACCACTCGATGACTAACTTTTTTTTTTAATTTTCGTGGCTAACTCAAGTCGTGCTTCCATAAATATATAGACTAAGGAAAAACCAAAGAATAAAAGATTAGCAAATAAATAATGCAATAAACAAAAGGCATTATTTATTTGCATAGGTGCAGCTGTGTAGGCTATTAGAAAGCGATCGTGCTGGTCTTTGTATAATAATATGATTGATGTAAATGCCTTTTCTTTTCATAATTAGATCACTAACTAATATCCTAATGCACAATAGCGTAATTTACGGCACCGTATAATTGCTAACGATCAAAAGAATCACTGCTCGAACTCTGTTAATATATGAGTTAACAGTCGCATTAACTGGTTCATGTGATGTCTTCTGTTTTAATTCATCACTTTTTTTAAGACACCATAACAATTGATCCGACGGTCTCATGTATTTGTTTTCTTATAAGTTTATGTACCTCTGATTTTTAGTTTGTAATTACGATATATATATGTATATCCTCAAGTCCTAACCGTGTCCAAATATATCTCGTGGGTTTCTCCATCTAAATTGTCACACACACCGTTTCTAGTTAAAAATATAAAATTTAGGAACATTTTTTGTTTTGATGATTTTTAAGTTGTTTTATTCCCGTCGATGCGGACAATTGTTTGCCATTAAATGAACTTTTAATAGTAAGGAGTAAGGACAGTGGCCAATGTTAAATATCATTTAAATAACCCTAATCAACACTGGAATGATGTGTCAGAAGCTTATAAAAGATAAAATGGTTCTACATATATAATTTAACGGTATCGGGTGATAGTTAGACGTTTATGCGTAATATAAAAAAAAATCATTATAAGAGTAAATAATGTGTATATATATATATATATATGATTCGAACACTCTAACAACTCCAAGAAAATGCCGTTGTCCAAATGTTCGACTGCATGCTTCTTGCAGAAGCAAACATATAAAATAATTTAATAATTTGAGAGTAATTACATAGAAGTTTAGAGCACTTCCAATGGTGTTACCCACAATTGGAGTTCTTAGCACAAGTTTTTGTAATTTTTTATTATTTTTCTTCAGTTAAAAAAAAAATTAATGAAAGAACCAATCACGGACCGCTACGTGTCGTGGGACCCGCGTGAACAGTGCAAGAACCGGTGCTTATTTAGAGCATCTTTAACAAAGAAACTCTTCATGGGTTTCTTAAAATCAATTTTTTATTAATTTTTTTTGTTTGCTCGATTAAAAAAAAAAACTAAAATTAAAAAAACCCACCAATCGTGGGCCGCCACGTGGCGGTGGGGCCCGCGAACAGTGGGAGAATTCTTTAAGAAACGTATCTTATTCAAGAATTCGTAGAAACGTTTCTTGTTTTTTTTAGTGGGCCCTACTGAATTTTAAATTTAAAAAAATATTAAGAGACCCATAGAGTCTCTTTGTTAAAGATGCTCTTAGTATATTTTAGAACTTTTCTTAAAATCCTCATTAATATTTTATTAATATTTTCCTTAAGAAACTCATTAAAAACTTTGTTAAGCACTCCCATTGTGGGTGCTCTTATAAACAACAACACGACATGTATAGGTATATAAAAGAAACTGAAGCTAGCATAATATTTGTATGATTGGTTTAATAACGATAGCTTCAAAGTTACTCTTAGAGCATCTCCATCCTTCAATCCTTAACCCAAAAATCCTTAACTATT
>OVAN01012211.1:0-13942 GCA_900406275.1 Anastatica hierochuntica | reverse complement strand
AATGTAAATATGCAAATTAAATGATGTAATCTACACATTTTTTTGTAGTGTAAAATTAATATAATTATATTTATAAATATAAAATATGAGGTGTTCAATACTTTTATTTGCTTATTTTATTTTCTTTTTTTACAACATTGTCTCTGCTATATTTAGTTAACGAACTAATGTGAATTAAAAAATTAATTTTTTATTTTTATTTTTATTTTTAAAATATATATACAATTTTTAATCAACATTCTTCTTAAATCTCATCATTTATTTTTAAAAAGTTCTATAAGCTAAAGGCCGAAGCAAAATGTGTTATCCAACAACTCGTCACTCAACCACTGGATTATGCATTTACCTTGGTAACAATCTCATTTCTTGGGGCTCTAAAAAGCAACCAACAGGTGCCCGTTCTAGTGCAGATGCATTTATCATATCAGCTCCCAGAGTAACTAGAAAGACGGTGAAAGGCCCAACTTCTTCATTCATGGCCTTTTTTGTTTCTTTGAATGGTCTCCCTTTCGTATTCATTCAACCCGAGGCCAGCTACCTAGATCAATTTTCGACTTTGATTTGTTATGCCCAGCAGCTCCAACAAGCCCTAAAGTATCTTGCCGCCTAAAACTCTACCAAGAAATCCCTGCTTTACCTTTGATCCTATGTGGTCTCGAAAGACTTATGTGCTCCTTTTTTCCACTTCCAAAGAAATTCTTTACCACGATTGAAAGTCTCTTCTCGGCTTTCCTCTGGTCCGGAAATACTCTCAAAAATGAACTCTCCACAGTATAAATAGAGAATCAACAAGAATTGTTATTTGCCAGAAAACTCTTCTTTTGATGATCTCTTTGAATTGGGTATTCCTTCCCCAACATGTCAAACAAAGAAATCTAGCTGAAGGGTAGCAGTCACAGACCAGTAGCAACCCACAACAAAGAAGGAAGAGCCGCTTTAAATGTGCGGATCATAAGGCTTTGGCTTAGCTCTCTTGGCTTGCTTGGCTTTCTCCATTTCCTCTTCATGATTTGTTGTCTGCTCCCTCGTGACCTATGTCAATCAAAGCAATGAATGGTTGACAGGCGATGGATAAAAATAAGTGGAAGAAAATGTCCGATTACCGCCACAATATGTTCTACGTACAACAATATGTTGAACTATTTCAACAAATCGACGCGTAAGATATCCAGCATCTGATGTGACTTTTTTCTTGTTATGTTATATAGGTTGTAAGGGAAGTTTCCTCGAAAGAGACTGACTTCTTTTGAGCAATGAGTCGGTCTTGAAAACCGAAGTAATTCTAGGAATATTGGGGGTTCGAATCCCTCTCCATCCACGAAGTCAGTAATAATTAATATGTTAACATAATTAGTCATATATAAATTACTTTTAAAATATTTGATAATTAATTTATTAAAGCATTACAAATTTTTTTGTTAAAATATTAACAAAAGAAAAATAGTATACTTCCATGTTTTAATCAATGCTATTTATTTAATTAAATTAATTTTAAATTGTACATGTTATCATTTCTCCTCATCCATGTCATCTTTTTAGCTCATCCATGCCACAACTTTTGTACAATCAAATTAAAACATATAAGCTTTTATCTCTAAAATTACTTCTCAAATAATAGTATAGATGAGTATATATTTTTGTTATTAGATTATTTGTATTCACAATATACTTTTACTTTGTAAAAATCAAAGTTCAGTATTTTTGCTTGAAATTAACAATGAAAGTGGCAAGTAGTTCATTCAATATGTGCTAAGATGGATTCGTTAGCAGCTCCGTCGGGAAATGCATTTTTTGTCGCCTCAAAAATGATGATGCTCAGTTTAGATACATACTACATATATCCTTTAGATATAAGGGATAAAAAATGAAGAATTTGAGTTAGACATATATTTTTGTTTTGTAAAATATAGGTTATCGTGACTTTATCTTGATTTCATCGGTTACTAAAATCTTTCTTAGTATGTTTGCATAACTACCGAGCTTATTGAATTTATCTTGAGATGATAGTAAACTTTTTAAACTTGTAACACATAAATTATTATGTATTTAAATTAAATATTAAATAAACATTTATAAAAAAATAATATTAACCTATTATAAATATGTATAAATAGATCCGCGTGTATGCACAAATACCAATCTATTTATGTATATAATAGTGTTTAATTATACCGTGATACTAAATACGTGAATCATTTGAATTGATTAGAAAATATCTATCTTACCTCGACGTCACTTGTTAATTACTAAATTTATTGTTTAGCCTTAAATTTTGTACTTGTCATCATTTTTAATCTGTGTGTCATGTCATCATTTAACTCTATCCATGTTATATTTTTAAACGAGTATAATTAAAATTTAACTGTTTTTACGAATAGAACTTTTGAATTAATAGTATAGATTATCAGATTTTGATTTTTTTTCCCTTTTGCATTTTTTTACATCATAGAATTTCTGGATATTTGGCTCACCTAATTGAATTTCAGATATTCCAAAATAAATAATAAGTCATTAAATTTCCTTGACGTCATTAAAAACCAATGTCTACCAACTTACAATTTTAAAAATTAAATCATCGAATCAGTAGTTCACAACCCTTTGATTTTCAGTTAAATTTTCAATTCACTGATTCAATAACATTGAACTCTAAGAGATTTTTGCAAATTTTACAATCAATAGGAGTGTACTTTAAAATATTCAAAAGCATTATGAGTGAAAAACATATGATTTGTCATGATTTTAACAAATCATTCCAATTGCTTGATTGAATACACTCTCTATTTTTTAAAATCATACAGTTTCCAAGAAACCTCGGACTAAAGATGCATGAATGTAGTATATATAATATTAAATATGTATTTATATATTTAATTTATTTATTTTTTATATAAAAATAATATGTTCTATTTTAGTACCTATACTACTTTCGTATAGTATGCTGTCAGAATTTTTAAAGTTCCTTATAAATGTGTTATTTTAGAATTAGAGTTTTTTTTGTAGTTTTGATTGATTAAAAGGAATTGAATAGAGCTATTTTTCTATTCAAAAATATTGTTATATGTTTTGTTCTCATAAATCTACTCCCTTAATAAACGTTATTTGAGGTTTTTGTGTATATAAACAAAACACACAAAAGATTCGATGATACCCCTGAAATAAAACAGGTCGATTAATGACTTTTTCATTAGATTTAAAGTTAAACAAATCTCTTCTGACCAAAAGAAAACAAATATATAATATCAAAATTTAGTATTTACATTGAAAACTAACTTCACCTAATTTGAAACAAAAAAAGAAATTCTTAAAAAGGAAGGAGTAGTAGTCTCTAATCACAATTATATTTTTAACAGATCTTTAAAGAATTACAAAGAGTTGTGTTTTCAAACGGTATGACCACTGGCACTACCAACTGAGATCTATTGTTTGTGGTATTAAGCATGCAATTAGTTTTTCCAAATTTTTTTGAAAGTTTATCGCATTTTGGGATTTGACGGAGCATATATTTAGTGCACATATAATCTATCATTAAAACATTTTTGTGTTAGTAATGCATGTATCTGTGTAACTCATGAGCATAAGAGCATGACGAGTCTCGTCTATATCTTATTAATTTGTGCGTGTATTTTGTCAAGGAATTGTGACATTTCCGTTAAGATACTCATAAATCACGATTTCTTTTTTTTTAAAACATCTCGAAATATATTGAAATTTTGATCTTACAGATATTGACTGAAAAAAACAGAGCATAGAAACAGAGCAAAAGCACAAGTTACACGATAACAACAGAGATAAATATGATCAAGACAAAGATGATGTCCTTTCCAAATCCAGAACAGGTACAAGCCAACGAGGGGATCCTGAAGCAACATAAGGTTGCTTACGACCTTCCATAGTTACGCTTCGAGAAATTAGAAAAGCACTTCGATTACCATTCCCACCTTCAAAAATCAATTCCCAATCAGCTAAACTAGTTAAAGACAGCAGAAGTTCATGACCAAAACTTTTAAAAGCTGGCCATTCAAGTGGCTTATGAACTGCGCCAATTAGTTCCTTAGCTTCACACGCAAATATGACCCGGTTGAGGCGGTGACTAGACATGCTTTCTATGGCCCATAGGAGGCCTTTGTGCTTGGCTTCCAATAAGTTATCAATCGAGGAGAAAGCCCTTCGGCTATGTGAGACGACTTCACCACTATTGTTCCTGAGAATCCAGGCTACTCCTCCTATTTGTTTCTTCTTTGACCATGTCAAATCCACATTACATTTGAGCCACTCACATGGCGGCGGCGACCAGGTGTCTAAGCTTCTTGCAACTTGGGGAAGTGGAGGTCCATCAAACTGTAAAGATAGTTAATGCGCTTCGAACCACTCGTCTGGATCATTAAGTATCTTCTTGGATGATTCTATAGCATCAAATTGAATACCTTCAAAAAGCAGCTTGTTGCGATTCTTCCAAAGGATCCATAGAATCCATGGGAAGGTCCTTCGAAGCAAAAAAGGAGTTTGTCGATCCTCATAGATTCTAAGTAGATGACCAAAATTCTCATAAACAGAGCATGGATTTGCGGAACAGGAAATGGAGAGAGTAACCAAGTCTGTCTTGCTTTCGGCCAAGAGAAAAGGATATGGTTTATGGTTTCCGTTTCCATACCACAGCTCTGGCACCTAGTGTCCACGATCATCTTTCTTTGGCGTAATGCGTCTGTTGTTCCCAAGGTCTCGCTTAAAGCCTTCCACATGAAGGTCTTGATCTTAGATGGTGCTTTGACTTTCCAAACATCTTCTTTAAGAGGGCTAAGCATAAATCACGATTTCTAAACCACGATTAATTTATAAATTGAAAAATAAACTAAAACTATATTTGGATCGGCCACCACCACTCATAATGGCAAAGACTATGCCTCCGGTCAAGGTCATTACTCATAATATAAAACGAGATATTGCTTTGTAAATCAAGATAATCTATTTTGTTTAAAATATGAAAAAATAATTATTTTTAAATTAGAGAAAATTCCACAAAAAATCATCAGCTTAATTTTTATTGAACACTTTAATAGACCAACTTTTCATTTGCTCCTAATAGTATCTCAACTAATTTTGTTTTCTAGAATGATACATCGACTATTGCTTTTGTTATCACTTCCCATATATGTACTTTGGAATCCCACATACTATAATTTATTTTTCTTTAATCTTAATGCTCCTCACGCTACGAATTCTTAATTGATAATATAGAAAGTGTAACACTTCCGTTTGCCCTTCATGTGTGCCTCAGCGTCTCTCTCTGGATTCGCGGATCTACTTTGTCCGACGGTCGAGAGCGTTCTTTCGAAAATTCTTAAATAGTTGATTTACTCGGCCTGCAAATCACCATGCGATCTTTCCCCATAGTTTGTCTTTACTTGCAAGTTTCTGGAAATCACTTCTTAGAAGATCAATTATCCTAGTACTACTCTAGCATAAACATGCTTAATTGTAGAGTACTCTCAGGACAAATGACCGAAAAGATAAGTGCATTTTGGTGATATAAGTATTCGAATCAGTCTGAAGCTCTCCTCACACACCATTATATCTCTATAAATCGGGGTATCAAAGAAAGTTCGATGAATATTACGAAAAATGAGTATTATATCAAGGGAACAACATCATGTCAAGATGTGATATCATGTCGAAGCCTCTTCACCTGATGGTTAAAGGTTCAAAAGCTCCTACACCAAGTTTGGATTTGATTCTCACAGAATGCATTTTTTGCATATTATTGGATGCAAGTTTATCAAAAATTTCAGAGTGTTCCATGCAGAGCTGTCCATTTTGGTTTCGTGTTTTGCGGGGAGAGCTTATCCATCAAAGATGCCGCATATGCCAAACTGCCCATAGTGGATCCAATTGTTACAAGGAGAGTTGTGTTGCAGAATTGTTTATGAAAATGTTCATCATATAATCGCATATGTTGTAAGGAGCGACGAATTGGTCATCATTTGTAGTAAAATTAAGATTAAAATATAATAATGTTATAGCTTTATATTCGATCAGTGTTAAAAAGAAAACTAAGAAAAATATATGTTTCATATCGATTTTTGATGATTTGATATATATTCATATTTTGAAAAGAGACTACCAACTGCCGAGAATAAAATATTAGTTTCCAGAACAAACATTTTTCCAACTTAAAAAATACATGTACTTAGAAAATTGTTCCTTCATAAGGTTTTTAGGATTCTGTTGAATGTGGATCTTGGTAAAGCTTTTGATACGGTGATGTGAGATTTTTTCATAGTAGTTTTGAAAGTGACGGATTTTACTGAGAAGTTCATTAACTGAATTCGGCTATGTATCTCGACTGCATCATTCTCTATACCAATCAATGGTCAAAGTGGAGGTTTCTTTAAAGCTGAAGAGGATTACTTCAAGAGAATCCACTTTCTCCCTACCTCTTCATCCTCGTTCTTGAAGTTTTCAGCAGGCTTCTAAAGACAAAGTATGAGATGCAGGACATTGGTTACCATCCAAAAAAAACCAAGTTAAGTATCTCACAGCTGACGACATCATGATATTTTTTTTATGGAAACTTAGCTTCACTGCATGGTATTTCAGATGTGTTGTCTCTCTTTTCTAGCTGGTTTGGTTTAGAGATGAAGACAAGCAAAACTCAGATTTTCTTTGCAGGATTGAACTAACATAAATCTAATATACTTTTTGAGTTTGTATTCTCAATTGGTTCTTTCCCTATTCGTTATATAGGCCTTCCCTTTATGGCAAGGAAGCTTAAAATCTCTGAATATGCGCCTTTGATTGACTAACTTTCGGAAAGATTCAAATCATGGACTATTAAGGCTCTTGCTTTTGCAGGACGACTACAACTAATCTCTATTGTCATCATGGGAACGATAAACTTTTGGATGTCTGCTTTTATTCTCCCAACAAGTTGTATTCAGAAGATAGAATTGCTTTGTTCAAGGTTCTTGTGGTCTGAAAATATTATGTCTGGAAAAGGAACAAGGTTGCATGGCCAAATCTGTGTTTTCCTAAGAAGGAGGGTGGCCTCGGACTGAGAAGCTTTTCTACGTGGAATAAAACTTTATTTATGGAGTTATGGTGGTTCTTGTTTTCCAAGAGCGAATCATTGTGGGTAGCGTGGTGCAAGCGGTGTTATCTTTCTGATGATAGTTTCTAGTCAGTTAAGGAGCATGAAAAAGACACTTGGAAATGGAAATCTTCACTTAATTAAGACTACTAGTTGAACAAGTCATCAAGTGTAAAGTTGGTAATGGTTGCATAGTAAATTTTTGGTATGATCATTGGACACGACTTGGTCCTCTTTGGAAGTTTTGGGAATAGAGACTTTTAGGAGACTACGAATCCCACCTGAGGCAAGAGTGAGCGAATTGGTAGATAAGAATGGATGATTGCTACCTCCAGCCATATCAGACGAAGTGGACCATCTGCAACTACTCTTATCCACTATGACACTGCCCTCACAATCTAAGGAGGAAGTCTCGTTCACTTGAGAAGTTCATGGTACGAAGTTGAAAGAATTCTCAGCCTCTAGAACATGGGATGTGCTGCGACAAAGGATCACCACTAAAGAATGGGCTTCCGTAATCTGGTTCAAAGGCGCAAACCAATGGAATGGATTTTTGATGTGGTTGTGTCAACTGGACAGGATTCCTACTCAGGTTTGCATCGCCTCTTGGGGATTACAAGTGTCTACAATTTGATGTTTATTTTCAGGTTTTGACGAGACACATGACCACCTCGTCCTACATTGTCCATTCAATCAGATGGTTTGGGAAGCGATTCAGGTTAGACTCAGACTTATACCATGCGTGTTTGGGACATGGACTACTTTCATAGCGTGGATGCAGCAACAAACTCAATATGCCCTTGCCCTGCAGAGAAAACTAGCAGCTCATGATGCAATGTTTCATTTATGGAGGCAAAGGAACAACATACCCCACAATCATATCATAATTCCACATGTGACCATCTTTAAGGACATTGACAGAAAATGAATAATATGTTAATGGCTCGTCGACAACGCAAGAAGTTTAGAGACCTAATGGTCATATCGCTATACTAATAGCTTTTTTCATGTGACCCAAACTCAAATTAGTGTTTGCCTTGTTTTTATATTTTTGTCAAGGCGAATAGTAAATAGGTTAAGATTTTTGTAAATCTTAACATTTCATTATATGATATTTACTTAACAAATAAAAAGATTGTTCAACAATGCATTAACTTTTATAATATTTATTCTATTTAAAATAGAAAGAACACAATTTTACTTTCGGACAATATCAACACACTGTAATATCCTGGGTCATAAAGCTCAAGAAAATAAGAAAAACTCGCAAAAAGACCTTTGCCCATTTGGTTTAACCTAAGGTCTTCTCCTTCTTTTCGTTATAAAAGAAGACTTAGGATCTTAGAGAAGAAGTATCAGATAAATACAACAAAACTTTGCTCGAAAGAAGACCCTCTGCTATCATCGAGCTCCACCTGGATCGTCACATCGTCGACGTTCTGTCAAGCTTCACTCTCGTCGTCGTCGTTACCTTCGAGCTTCACCATCGCTGATGTCGCTTCCTATGAGGAGGAAGAGCCACCATGTGATCCGTCCGAGCCTTTTCGTGCGTGAGGGCTCTGTCTCTCATTGTTTCCTTCTTTGCCGTTAGCTTTGTTCTGTAAGATAATGATTGCATCTCTTTCCTTGCTCTTTTTTATGTTTAGGAAACCTAATATAGTTGTAGGTTTTTGAGAGTTTTTGGGAAAAAAATATAAGGGCTAAGGTGAGAGATCTCTTGAACTTGATATTCAGTTCTTGAGAGGTGTAGGCTAGATCTCAACAAGATAAGAAGATCAAAATAACTTGTATAGTGTTTTTGAAAGAATTCTAGTAATACATATTTTCTTGGTAGAAAATCTCACTGCTACACCTTTTAATTTGCTCTTGTGGTAGTTCATACATTTTCATATTCACCATCTATGGAGGGTAAGCAAGGACAAAGCATCTTTAGCTCTGAATAGCACATTTTTCTTAGATTTTGTGGAAAATATGGAAGGCAAGAAACAAATTATTCTTTTAAAATTTTTTAACAATCGCCTCAACAATCCTTGAGAGAGTTAAAGAGGACGATGAATCTTTGGTTGGTGACCAATGCCCCTAAATCTACGATTTCTTTGAATAGGCACTTAACCAAGTTCAAGAGATCTATCACCTTAGCCCTTAGATCTAAACACTAACTCCCTTTAAAATTCAGATATGCTTTTCTGGAGACCAGATCTATCTTCCAACAGTTTAGATATAGGATTTAAGGCATAAGTGAGGAGTTACCGCGTAACCCCCCATTTTCTTGAATTTAAAATCTTCTATCGTTAGATTAAGACTTCTCGCATCGTTTGGTCCTATTTGGAGTCATGTTTGATATGTTTGTATGTCTGTATTTCATAATTGTTGTTTGAATATCTAGTTTTATGTTGATAATTATGATGAGGCACGATGGGTTCGCGTAGATCGGGGCAATGTGGCTCTTTGTTGCTTGTATTTGAGTTATGGTATGCTCATGTCAATTGGGGTATCATAACAAAAGGTTGACAAGCCAGTGAAAGTTCTTTATGGTAAGAGAAGACTTGTATGGCAAAATAGAAAGTCATGTATGGCAAAACCTGTGAAGTGATGCATTTGATGAGCATTTATAAACTTGCATGTTTATTTGGATGCATTAGGTTACATGTTTGTATGTTTAGTTATATTCTATTGTGGTCGATTTTCCAAGTCAGGTCTAAGTACTTTCATGCTTTAGTAATTCATCACCTCGCTGGTAACTCCCATGTTACTCATCCCTCTCTTTCATGTCCCCCCTCCTTTTTCCCCCTTGCAGATGAGTGTGACCAGTAGCTATAGACTAAGGGCTGGTTATGGTTTTGTTTGGAATCGACTTGGGTTTTGTTTTTATGTTTTAACTGATATTGTAAGTGTCAAAATGTTTTTAGTTTCTCACTTAGTTTTTCAGACGTAATGAGTAGATGTGATTTAGGTTTTTTTTGTAAATGATATTACTAAAGTTGATCCTTGAGACTTGATTTGAGGTTATGTAATCTCTAAGTTAGGATTGTGGCATACCATGCCCTAGAAAGAAAGGGAAAATCGTTATAAAGTGGTATCAGAGCCTAGGTTTTAGCAGACCGGTTCTGACCCGGGAGGTAGTAGAGTAAAAAAAGTTTTTTGAATCGGTATTTAATGGTTTTCAAAGTAATTTAGGGTCGAGGATATCTTTAAAAAGTCAAAAGAACACCTTGCCACCTAGATTCGTTCCTTATTCGTTACTATGTATTTGGTTCTGAGTAAAATCTAACCAATTTGTTTCTTTTTGAAATCTTAACATCTATTTGTGAAGGGAAGTTGTCATCAAAGAGTGCAAGTTGAGCAGATCCATTGTTGTTGCTTAGTTAAGTAGGCATGTTTGTCTCAAGAAGTTTTGAGGGAGTCGATTTGACCTTTGATAAGTGAATCATCCCACCTTGCCTTTCTTTTGGTCTTCGAGATGGTGAAAGTGACTGTGTGACTAGAGAGTTTCAATGCAGAGAACCCTGTCAGACGGGGTTTTGTTTGGAGGGTGGGACACTTAGGATTTTTTCGGAAAGGCTTTACGTAGTTTTGTGAGCTCGGTGATCATGAAGTGATGGAGGGTGTGCTCATTTTCAAGTCAAAGAAGTTTCAGTCTACCATTAGAGGGTACAAGTGATTTTGTAAGGCGTAGAGTTAATCGGAGCGTTAGTGGGTATAACTCAGGCCGGATCAAGATGGTGGAGGATAAGCAAGGTCATCTTAGATGATAATCGAGCTACAAAGGATGTAGCTATGTAAATAGGTCATTTTGGATATTAAGATGACATTGGGTACATTTGGAGTTCGACCGAGTAACAAGAGGAATATTCTATAAAGTTTGAAGAAGCATTGCATGCCATGACTGTCAGGGATTGAAACCAAGTGATGACAGTAAAAAAGATTGTGGATAGGATCACATAGTGGAGATCCACTACGTAGTCGGAGGAGCCTTTTGGAACTTTACTCGTGTAATGTGGCTTCCCCTTAAAAGTTATTGAGGATGAAACGCATGGATGGAAAAGATCACATTCAACTTTTGGAGTGACTAGAAGGATCATTATTCAACCGAGGTTTCAAGGAGGTTTTCACTTATGACACTAAACGTCCTAATTGTTCACAAGTGCATAATTAGACATCTGTTGTTCTCGAGGGCAAGGATAAGGCACAACTTTACACTAAGGAGAATGTTTCATAAGCATATTTTTGGCTTGCCCACGAAGCGAAAGCATGGTGAACTCAATCGACAAGGACGGTGTTAGGAAAGCGTCACGTGGAAAAGTTTTGCTATTGGATGGAAGTTAATAGAGCGCAACAACTTGTTACCAGAGTTACATGAAGCCACAAAGGTCATAAATATCATCTTCAACAACTTGTTACGAGACAAGGATGTCTGCAGACTAACCGTATCAGAACCTATCTAAAGGTCCGCAAGAGTATGAAAATGTGTCAACCAATGGATGAGGACCATGAGCTTCAAACAACAAGATCGATCTTTTTGTCAACATGGATTTGGAAGGAACCACATTGAATAGGATATGAGACATGCTTAAGCAAGAGCCAAAGGATCTGAAGGATGAAACTCTAAAGCAAAATTACCCGACACATGTTGTCATGGGATGAAGTATTACAATAGAACCTATGACATATTACCAATGGAAAGATGTTTATCAATGAGACAATATAAGCAAGTGATGAATACTACTCAACCAAATTTAACTTAAGGCTAAAGGAATGCCTTATGAAAATAGAGGTTTAAGGAAAAAACCTAAATTATGGAAGAGAATACGAGCATGAAAGACATGTTTTGCAAGGAACAACCTCCTGTGCAAGAACTATGGTATAGCGAAAAATGCCTAGAAAGAACCTTGGTGAAGACATTGCAGGAAACCGGCATAGCATTGGTAGTAATTGGCGGAAGCCATGATGCACTCATCAAAGCCCTCAAAGAGAAGTCTGGTAAAGTATTTGGTAACTCATTCCATTACTACGCCTTTGATTGTTAATTCAAGAGCATCTCGCCACATGATTAATGATCCAAACCTAATTACTTACATCAAACAAGTTGTAGGAAATGTGATAATAGCAAACGGATATGACGTTCCAATTATGGGAGAAGGGATTCTTAAGTTAGTTGATAAAGAATCTAAGACGTTTTACTTGTCTAGCTTTACATCTAATTTACTATATGCGAAAAAGACAGCTAATGATTTGAATTGCAAAATTATTTTCAGTCCTAATGATGTACATTTTCATGATATTACGACCAGTAAAGTATTTAGGAAAGGAATAACTAAAGAAGGCTTGTACTTGCTTGAAGACAGCAAGTTAATATATGATTTATCTTATGCTTTTAGTTATGTTCCTGTTTTGGCTAATGAATCTATTTGGCATGCTAGATCGGGACACCTCATTATCATGCCTTAGGATTGTTATTGTCCAACATTTCTTTTAATGATGATGACTGTGAAGTTTGTATTATTGGTAAACATTGTAAATCATTATTTCGCAAGTCAGAAACTATTTATGAAAATTGCTTTGATTTAGTTCATTCAAATGTTTGGACAGCACCTTGTGCGTCTAGAGAGAACCATAAGTACTTTATCACATTCATTGATGAAAATTCGAAATATACTTGGCTAACATTGATCAATCCAAGGATAGAGTTCTAGAATTTTACTAATTTTTAGAATTATATAATTAACCATTTCAATGTCAAGATTAAAATTTTTAGATCGGATAATGGTGGAGAGTATACTAGTCATGCCTTCAAACACAACTTAGCGAAACATGGAACATTCATTAAACCAGCTGCCCATAAATACCACAGTAAAATGACATAGCTAAAAGGAAGAACATACACTTAATAGAGGTGGTCAATCCATGATGTTTCACAACATTGTTCTAAAGAGGTTTTAGGGAGACGTTGTTATGACAACATGTTACTTGATCAATAGGATCCCAACCAAGATACTAATTGATTTCTCTCCATTTGAGGTATTAAACGAACTGAAACCAGCTATTAGTCACTTACATGTGTTTGGATGTGTTTATTTTGTTTTAATCCCATGAGAGAAAAGAAACAAGCTTGAGGCAAATAGTGTAAAAACAATTTTTATTTGGTACTCAACAACTCAGAAGGGAAACAAGTGTTATCTGCCAGAAACAAGGAATGTTATGGTGTTTAAAGATGTGTAATTTGTGGAAACCAAGAGATATTATGATGAGAAGAGCTGGGATCTGTAGGATCTCTCTCATTCATCTTTATATAAAGCCGCAAACCTCATAGTCATACTAGAAGATCTTTGGATAAGTTAACCAAGGGAGACAAAAGAAGGCACCTAACATGGCTAAAGAAGACATCTATCAAGATAGTTCAAATGACCACATTTGGAGGGAGTCACACATAAGCAAAACCATATTTGAAAGTAGATAGTTCAAATGACCAACATCAAGACGAATCAGAACTAGATGATTCAACTATTCATGATCAAGATGGAGTCTTCCAAGAATATATTCAAGAACATGACTCCTCCCCCTGGTCTTGAAGACATAGTTGCTCCGGAAAAGGTCTTTAGATTAAAGAAGGTTATCTATGGGTTGAAGTGATGTNTAGATCTGGGAGGTTTTTAGTCCCTTTGTTGCTGGAAATCAGAGATCAATAGACTTTTCTTTGGTTTTTGTTTATGATGGTGTTTGAAAGAGATGGATTGAGAAGGATGGCCGATCTTTAGATGGAAGAAATCGATGGATATGGGGTATCTTTGGATCAGGAAGATTGAACTTCTTTAAGGATCACAAAGAAACAACTATTAGAGAATGAACTCTGCAGTTGTA
>OVAN01012210.1:0-13943 GCA_900406275.1 Anastatica hierochuntica | reverse complement strand
ATAAGGTTTAGAATTCTTCTCCAAACGAAGTACGGTAGAGTATGATCTCTCCCAAGGGTTACAAGCTCTCAAAAGTCTGTTCAAAAAACGAAAATAGCATAAACTGACCTAAAAAACGAGTTTGGGTGTTTTAATATGTAATTTGGGTCTTCAATCTTCGGTTCTGGTTCAAAATAAGTGGTTTTTGTCGCGTCGAGACAGGGATCGATTGATCCTTGTCCTGGATCAATCGATCTTTGTCATTCTGCCAGGATACTCATTTCTGCGTGTTCGTCTCCTCGTTGCCAGCATGACAGGTGTTCAGTAAAATAGCCATAACTTTTGATCGGACCGTTGGATTTCCTTCAAACCACCTCCAAATTAAAGCTAACTCACGTGGCTATCTTGTGTCACAAATTCAGCTCGATACAACGGTGGAAAGTCAGTAAAATTGGGCCAAACTTCTGATGCTTCAGCAAGATTCTACATTACAAATATCTGTTTTTGGCCCAATTTGTTATGTTTCTCTCCAAAGCAACCTAAAACCTGTAAAAGCACTAAAGAACACAAAAAGACTCCAAAAAGAACCAAATACATATTAAAACACCACTTTTCTCGAATAAAACAATAGTAAAAATCCATAAAATACGAATACATCATTTACCAGTCTTATACTGTTAGAACTAGGATACTCGCTGACAGCTCACGCGGCCATGGCGTACCACCTGTTGTAACGCTCAACGCAGATTCGAAATAAGATCTCTATTGCTCTATTTTCTTTCGATTCTCTTTTACGTTTAACTCGTCGTCTGTTTTTTTTTGTACTTTTGATCTGTCGTTTTTGGTTTAGCAGATATCTGGGACCTCAAGGAAAGTTAGGGTTTCCTGGCTTTCCTCTGAGTACGAATATCGACAGTGCGAATTTCTGTTCCCACAGTTTGGCGCTAGAAGGAGGGTGTCTATTCGCTTAAGGTACGGATAAATCTAACTCGCAGCCGCAAAATGCTAGATCGAATATGACTTCAGACGATCAGAACAATCAATCAGCTCATGATGGCGACAGTGCAAATAACGATGCTGGAAACTCTCTGGTGACGAACAACACCGCGGTCAACGCTGACGCAAACACCGCAGCGTTCGATAAGATCAAAAAGTTGTTCTTGACTCTCAAATAGAAGTCGACTGAACTAGAAAAACTGAATAGCTCTCTTGCTAAATAGGTTGAAACTCTAACCGCAAGGACTAGAACTATTCTTCCGCGTGGAGCTACCAGACTCCGCGGTAGAAGACTCGACTTCACCACTCCGCGTGACTTACTCCAGAACACGCAGGAAAATCCATCGGGACAAAACCCCGATGAAATCACCCCTGTCGCGCCTCAGAATAACGTTGAAGATCCCCCAAATCCCAAAAAGGAAATGGAGGATAACGAAGCCGAGCAAATTGACCTAGACTTCAACGATCAATCCGATTCCACGGATGAAGACGCTTACGTACACCCAAGAAGGGTTAAGGGTCACGCAACACGGAAGGACTCTCAGCTCAATGAACCCATGACAGAAGAAGAGGAAAATATCTTCTGGGTAGAGCAAGAGAAGCAGGCCGAGGAGCAAGCTAGAGCTATTTGCAGGACGCGCCAACCATCTCAAAAAACGACTTGCAACGATCTCAACGAGATTCGCGATCTCTGCGACTACATCGCAAAAACAGCGGCGGAGGTCAAAGTGGTAAATTCGCTGATCCATCACACAACCAGTGCTACACCAGAGATAGACAGGCTCCTCGAAGAAGCTCGAAAAACTCCACTCACTGCTCGTTTAACCAACACTAGAGTCTACGATACCGGGAAAATGAAAATCCAAATATATAATGGAACTTCCGATCCTAAAGCTCACCTGCAGACTTTCCAGATCGCAATGGCGAGATCCAAACTCAAGGAAGGCGAGAGAGACGCCGTCTTATACCACTTATTTGTCGAGTATCTCCAAGGAGCGGCCCTCAAATGGTTCTCCCGTCTAAAGCGAAACTCCATCAGAAGTTTATGTCAACTCTTCTAAGAATTTTTCAAACAGTACTCCATGTTTATGGACAGAGAAACTTCCAACGTTGACCTATGGAGCCTGTCTCAAAGAGAAGACGAATCTCTCTGAAATTTCATGAACAGGTTCAAGATAGCGATGTCAAGAGTTAGCGCGATCAATGATAAAGTGGCGGTAGACACACTCAGAAAGACTCTCTGGTACAACTCGAAGTTTAGAAAGTGGATAGCTCTCGAAAAACCACGCATTATTTAGGACGCGCTTCATAAGGCCACATATTTCATCATTATCAAAAAAGAGATGAAAGTTCAATCGCAAAAACTCAAACCTGCGAAGACGTCCACGAAAGACTTAACCTCTGAACCGAAAGAAAAAAAATCCCTCGTAACGACAAGTATGTCCATCACGAGGGAGAAGGCGTCCGGGGGGCGCACAACTACACTTTCTATTCCCCGTCTGAACAAGATAGGATGTCGGGGAACACCTGGACATAGAACACATCTTATGACGACAACACCTTCTACGAGTTTCACCAAGCAAAGGGTCACTCCACCGCGAACTGCAAAGTTCTCGGAGCACGGTTAACAGCAAAACTGCTCGTGGGGGAGATATTAAACGTAACCAGTGTGAAAGACCTCATACGCAATATAGATCGCCCACTAAGGACCGAAAACGTACTCACAGGAGACGTCGTGTCTCGAGGAACCAAAGCGGATGGGCAACGACTTCAATCGCTGCAGACTGAATATGATCATCGGAGGGTCGCAATACTTTCGCGATACCGTCTCGTCGATAAAAGCATATCACCGAAAGGATGAGTCAAGTGCAAACTGGACTACGCCACTCGACACCTTAAGCGACACCGCAAATAACACCGTTACTTTCGAGGAACAAGAAATTGTCGGGATCGACAAACCCCATAACGATCCTCTCGTAATCGACCTAGTCATAAAAGATCTTGAAGTCGCCAGGGTTCTCATCGACACATGAAGTACCGTCGACATCATCTTCCGCAATACGCTCAACAGGATGAACGTTGACCTATCCGAGGTCACACCCGCACTAAACCCCGTCATGGGTTTCTCAGGAATAACTTCGATGACTCTCGGATCAATCAAACTTCCAGTGGTAGCCAAGGAGATAACGAAAGTTGTCGATTTTGCGATTGTTGACAACCCCGCCATCTATAACGTGATCATGGGAACGCCATGGATAAACTCCATGAAAACAGTCCCATCGACCTACCACTTGGGCATTAAATTCCCAATCCCCTACGGAATCTCCACAATCTAGATATGCAAAAAGCAGTCACGACTTTGCTTCCAAGCCGAGCATAAGCTAAGACAAGTTGCAATGACGCCTATGGAAAAAACCCAAACCAATAAAAACAACTCCGCTGTCAGCCGAAAACACTTCAGAAAAAGATGTGCCAGAATCGTCAACTCGAGAAACGGCTCAGTCCAAAGGAAACAAGCAAACTTTCGAGCCAAACATTCCCAACAAGGCAACACCCTCAACACCCAAGGAAACCGTCGACCCAACTATAGTCATCGAGACTGAAATGGACGACGCAACTCTGCCAAACGAGTAACCACTCACGACAATAAACTAAACTATGAGACGGCTTGATCCTTGAAAGGGGTACATAGGCAGCTCTTCCCAATAAGATTTCAGCTGTCCCCCTGTTTACAAAAAGGGGGAGTGGGTGTACAGATACTCGTATACTCCCACACTTTGTACTTGACATTTTTCGATCCGATTTTGACAATAACTTTTGGCTTTTTATTTTTCGTATAATCCAAAAACAGAAATCATAACGGATTTCGACTATAACGTGTTCATCAACACATTCTACCACAGAAAGGAAAGAAGTTCAGAAAAAGCGAGACGTCGTGAATTTCCGTAAAGCACAATTCTAAACTCGATCTAAAACTTCTAAAAACAGTTGCAAGACTATCAAACCCCTACCGGGAAAAATGACAAGTACTTGTCCCAATTTCACGCCCGTCGATTGGCCCCGACGGACGAACTAATCACTCACATGAACGCACTCTTCGCGAAGAATGGATTCTCATACATCCGACTAGGATAAAAGCGCGCTATAAAAGAAATCAGAAATTTTGGTCAGCACTTCCAGACGACTTAAAAATTGTCTTTGGAGAAATGCTCGGTTCCCGATTAATGCAAGTCATATAAGCTGAGAACTTATCGCAGACTTCAATATCGAGACGGAACAAGGTCGAAATCGCTAACAGGATATGTAAGCCAGAATTAGTCACCGCACACCTTAACAACCGAGAGTATACCTAGGTCTTGCCCTAAACACATCAAACTGGTCTCTAACATCTCAAGGCATGATATCTAACTGATACGAGATCCTAAAACATATCTCTTCGTTCATATCTAAACGCTCAAGGAATTTTACGAAACTTCTTAACATTTGAACGAGCAACACATAGAACGATCCACGAGAAGAGTTAAATACGAGACGACAACTCGTATTTTTCCTCTACACCAAATCAAACTAAACCCAACACACTGGTCTCAAACATCTCAAGAAATAGTATCTAACCGATACGAGATTCCAAAATTTGTCTCATCGCCTATGTTCTCACGTCTAAGAAAATCTGAAAGAGTAAATTTTTCGAGAACTCGCATCCGAAACGAACAACGAATATAGCAATTCTCAGAGGAGTAGACATGAGACGACAACTCATGATCTTTCTTTGCAACTGTGACACTACTTATACGCAACCAAATCAAAACGAAAAAACATCATTCATTAACACTAAATACGCAAGGTGAGGGGTTTTGAGGCCACACATGGCCAACCCCGATAAGTATAAAGTGGCCACACGTGGCCAAAATACTACTAAAAAATAGGGAACACACTCCCTCAACAGACGAACATTTCTCGTTCAAAAATCGTACTCGAAATTGCCAGAGATCGAAAAGTTTCCTAGGCTAGACGGTCCCGGAATTTGATTGACCACGTCCTCTTCGCCCTGAGCAGTGTCCCCAACTTCCCCCGAATCGAGAGAAACAGGAATCAAGGCCCAATGACCTCGAGCCCTCTCTTCGATAGACGGGATCGAAAACACAACTACCTTGCATTTCTTCACAGGACTGGAAATTTTGTCCATCTCGAAGTCGTAGGAGTAGTTGGGAAGCTGGGTGTGATACAGAGCGCCCACCGCACCATGATATTTACGGTATTCTCCAAAGGACTATTGAGCACACTTCTACTGATCGAAGTCCGCCGCAAATTAAACTGAACGATCGGCCACAATCAAGCTGACCTCATGCTTCCCGTGCCTGTACGCACGGCGAACCTACGATGCTTGACTCTGCGCCAATTCCTTTTCTTGAAACGAAACCGCTTCGACCTCCTTCTTCAGGCGGGCGTCCTCTTCATCAAGTCTCTCGGCCTTGAACCGAGCCGTCGATGCCTCCAAGTTGCTCGCTCGAAGGGCCTCTTCCATCACATGGACACCGTGCAAAAAATCCACTAAATGGTTAGACGCAACGTCGCTTGAGTGAACAAAATCGTGTCGTATGCTCAAAAACTAACCCCATGCACAAACGCGAGGCCTCCGCATATAGCGCAGACCTAACGAATCCCGCGCCAGCCGCGGATTGATGCATTGGGGCATCAAAAGAAGAAAGAAAGGCGTCAAAGTCTAACCCTTATCCGAAAAGTGGTATCGAGGGTTGGCTCGGACCTCTTCCGTCTCCGCTAAGGAAATCGTTGAACCACGCCCCCTAGGACGGCCCTCTGTTTTCCGCGGTAGCAGGCGCGCGCTCGTGTCGGGGAGATCTCTCCCTCTCCAAGTCAGGAGGCAACTCGTCCGGAGTGAAGCCATCCGTTGTTGGTTCTAGCCCCCCTTCTAAAATCGCGTCGGACTGAGTCCAATTCTTGTGGTACATGATCGCGTTGCAAACTTGCTACGAGGAAAAGTAACCCTAGTGGAACGGACCGCCTCAGAGAAGGTCCCTAACAACGTAAGTATCTTCTGGATGCGAGGAAAGGGGATTCAAATCTGCAAAACAAAAGGATTATCATATATCGGCAAACGAAAAGAAAACAGCCAGAGTATCAAAAGCGATACCTGCAGGACCCCATTCACACCGAAAAGAAGAAATGTATTCGCCCTCGACAGAGGCACTGTCTAAACGAACAAAGAAGTATCGCTTTTTCCAATTATGAAAATTGGACATAAACGATTGGATCACCGCCATGTTTTTCCTCGGCTTGAGGCAATACCAAAGCGAGTTACCCGCGGTCGATGGAGATAGAAATGCCAATAGATAATCGACGCTCAAGTCCATTCCTCGATTGTAACCCAAAACCAAGAGTCTAACGAGGTGTTGGAGACCGATGGGCAAGAGCTTACCAATCGATAGACCATAGTGATCCAAAAAATGGACTATGACCCCAAGAATAGGAAACCACAGTCGTCAAAACAACAAATGTTCCTCGTAGCACGTAAAGAAACCATGAGGTGCAGAATCAGCGTCCTCTTCGGCTCTCGGCATTCGAAACTCCACCTCCTATGGGACTCGACAGAAATCTCGGATGGCGGCAAGGAATGATTTTCGACACTCGCTCAGCCTATTGGCATCCTTTTTGAATTTCGGTCTCGGCAGACACCACGATTCGAGCGCTGGAGCTTCGGTACCACACATAACCCGCCAATACTCCCTCGCTTCCTCAGGATCGACGGAGTGCGGCATGAATTTGACTTTCGGTATAACTTCACCGTCCCAAACTTGTAGGCTTTCGGGGTCAAAAATCGACAGCAAAGCATTCGCAGAAACTAGATCGTTCGTAGCCATAACACAAAAAAAGACAGAGAGATGGAAAGGATAAGGAGCTTCTTTTACCTTAAGAAAATTTTTGTTAAATTGAACAAGTGGAAGATTTGGAAAGTTACTTCTCTTATTTATAGAAAAAGAAATTTACTATTCATCATCGGACTTTTTAGCCATCAATTATGCCTAACTTACCTAACGTGCCTTAGAAGTTTGCAAAAACATTCCAACGATTCTTGCAAACTGGGGGGCTAACTGTTGTGGTCAAAAACGGTTACGACAAAATAGATGCCTAAAAGAGTAAAGGAAACATCGTCTGTCCTTCGAAAATTAAAATCATGAAAGGATTATCAATTCTGAGGCTCTTGCCATCTAGTCAATTTTCTCTCGATCAAATGTCGCAAAGTCCAGTTACTCATGGGCAACTAAACGCGATAATAACGAAATCAATGTCGAGACCTCTGAGAGACCTCAGTAAATGAGTTCTGGAGCGATAAGAAGTCACCATAAACGATGGATAACCGCGTCGCTTCGAGAATACGAGCGATACGAACAACGACATGTCTAGCTGCCCAGACCCACGGTCTAGACGCCCACGGTCAACTAGACCAAGCTTTCCCGTCGTTTTTTCCCTCGAATCCGGATTCGAGCGTTTCTTGTTTTGTCTTAATTGGAATCTCCGTTGGAATCTCCGTTAAAATCTCGAGGCAATAATCGTAAAGACTTGTACTCTTCGTAAAAACTTCGTATCGATCGTATAAAACGATAACGGTTAACTCGAACACCGAATTGTCTTAACCATACAATCGGTCTTATCATTTCATAAAACCGTCACCGCGTAGTCGTACGAAGAACGATTTCTCCGAAAGAAATCGTAAAAATTACTTTGTCGCTAAATGGTCCACGAAGACCCAAAACGCGACAAAAGTTCACTTACGATTTCGGAACAAGAATGGTCCCAACTACGTCAAGGATCTACCCGAGTTTTGCGAAAGATAAAAGGGAAATATGATAAAGTCAAAATCTGAAGATAAATATGAAAAATCCGTGAAGATATGGAATATTCCCGAAAAATGGATTATTTCCGCGGAAGGATATACACAAATCTAGGGCGGAAAAGGAAAGGGATTTAACCTATGAAGGCATATAAAAGAGATGCTAAGGAGAAGAATTGAGGGGGAGACAGAGACAAAAATTTCTTCACAATTCATACTTAAAGCTTTAGGTTTATTTTTGTTTTTTCCGAGCGAGCTGCATCTCAAATAGGTTTACCAGTCTTACGTTTTTAGAAATATGATACTCTCCGACAGCTCTCGCGGCCACGTCTTACCACCTGTTGTAACACTCAACACAGATTCGAAATAAAATCTCAATTGCTTTATTTTGTTTTGATTCTCTTTTACGTTTATCTCGTCGTCTGTTTTCTTCATACTTTTGATCTATCATTGTTGGTTTAGCAGATATACAAGACCTCAAGGAAAGTTAGGGTTTCCTGGCTTTACTCCGAATACGAATATCGACAGTGCGAATTTTGGTTCCCACGAAAACCTAAAATCAGAAACTAAGTGATCAAGTTAATTTCACGTTACGAACAATCCTAGATGAAGATCTAATTGATTATACCCCTAATCATACAATTCTATGTCATCAATTCATGAATCCCTATGCGAGAACCCTAAACCCAACAAGCAAACTACTCATTCATGATAAGAGAAACAACATAAATCAAATCAAAGAGAGACATCATTGTATTGAACAAAAATAAAGTGTAAGGTTCATAATTCTTCTCAGATTCGAAGTACAGAAGATGATTCTTCATCAAAAGCTTACAAATCTCTCTCTTGCTCTCAAAACTCAAAAAACTGCATTCGTCTCCTCGTTGCCAGCATGACAGGTGTTCAGTAAAATGGCCATAATTTTTGATCGCACCGTTGGATTTTCTTCAAATAACCTTCTAATTAAAGCTAACTCGATCCAACGGTGGGAAGTTTGCCAATCAAGGCCAAACTTCTGACACTTCAACATGATTCTACATTCCAAATATTCGGTTTTGGCCCAAATTATTTTGTTTCTCTCCAAAGCAACTTAAAATCTGTAAAAACACTAAAGAACACGAAAAGACTCCAAAAAACCAAATAAATATCAAAACACCATTTTTCTCGAATAAAACATTAGTAAAAATTCATAAAATACGAATACATCAATAACTCATTTGCAATTATGTTTGTTGCTATGAAGTCATGGATATTAGATCTATTTAAATGGGCAAGGATCGAGGCCTAACTCCTTCGGGACTGATATGAACATCTCCTCCAAAAGCCATGTGCGTTTGTTTATTTAACATGTTCGTTCTAATGATCCATCCAACTGATGCATCTTGATGGATCATCTGAATGATGTTCTTTCTCTTTTTTTCTGTTCATCTGTATGGTTCATCTTGACAATTGATATAAATGCTATAATCGTTTGTTGATCTAGATGATTCATCTAAACAGTTGGACTAAAAAAGACTAAAATACTTTGTTTTAATACAACCATATATTTCTGATCTTAATCTTAATTTGTTTATTTTAATATTAACCAAATTAATTTTATTCATTTATATAAATTATATTTACCAACTCAATAATTTTTAGATCATACATTTACATTTACATTTATTATGAAATTTTTGTGGGAAATCTGATTTCATGATGTTTTCTGGAAAAATATGATGTTGAAGTTTTGGCGGATAAATAAAATTTCAAGGTTTTGGTGGGAATATAGGATTTTACGGTTTTGTCGAAAAATATGATTATTCGCTTTTGGTAGGAAAATGAAAAATTTATGATTTTGGCAGAAAAATAGGATTTTACAGTTGAGGAAAATGTGACTTTGAGGTTCCGGCGAGAAAATGAGATTTTGCTGTTTTCGAGAGAAAATGTGATTTTACGGTTTGGTGGAAAATTTGATTTTACGGTTTTGAGGGAAAAATAAAATTTTGTGGTTTTGTCGAAAAAATGTGATTTTATGGTTGGCTAGAAAATGAGATTTTACGGTATTGGCAGGTTAATGTGATTTTACGATTTAGCCGGAAAAAATAAAATTTTACATTTTTGGCGAAAAAGGTGATCTTGCGGGTTTTGAGAGAAAATGTGATTTTACGGTTTTGGCGGGAAAATGTATTTTACGGTACTGGCGAAAAAATGAAATTTTTTTGTTTTGGCGAAAAATGTTATTTTGCAGTTTTGACGAAAAAATTTGACTTTGCAGTTTTAGGGAAATGTGATTTTGGGTTTTAGCAGGAAAAAGTATTTAAAATTTTTATTTAAGAGTAAATTTTATTTTTCTTAGGGTATTTTGACTAAAAAAAAGTATTTTACTCAGCCTTACTTGTGAATTGTCACACCATTAGAATTGTCACACCATTAGAATTTAGTGTCATATAAACTTCTATGTTGTTAATCTCTTTCTAAACAAGAAATGATAATTTACATTTTCTAGTATTTTTGGCCAAAAAGAAGAAAAAGTAAATACGGATAAGAAGAAAAAAAGAGTTATTAGTTTGCTTTATTGATTACCCGACTATAAATTTATAATAATGCTTTACAACAAACAAAAACTTTTTAACCAATTATCTAACTAATAAAAAGGAACTCATTTTTGCTTTTCAGCTATACCACATCATCCAAAATAAACTCATCAAAATGTTGCCACGTCAGCATATAAGACTAAAATAATTTTTGTTCATGTCCTTCGTCTCCCCTTTCGTCTCCTTTTCTCAGGGTCATAACCCATTGCCATTAAACCATCTTAATCGCCCACTACATCCCCAAAAGAAACGCCTCAACCCTCTACTAATTTCGCATTTATGATGGTTTCCGTAAACTTATAAACTTATCTCTTTGGGTTATAAAGCCTCTGCTCCTCCCAGCCCGGTTAGTAATGCATCCAAGCGAGTGTCTCCATCACATACTCCTTAGATTTGAAGTTATGCATAATCACTTGAAGATTGGGCACACCTTCGACCAAGGGATGTTGAGCCAAATTGAAGTCTTTTATAGCATACAGAACTCCCTCTACGCCAAAACCAACCAAGTAATCATCATCTAAAAATGTTCTCTATTATTCTTCTTCGATGCATAAATCGATTCACTAAACAGAACAAAATGACAAGCCAAGGTGTGTTGTATCTCTCTGTTTTGGTATGCTCAGATCCTCGCTCCATCCATAGGAATCTTTGTGTATTGAATTCAATGTATTTAGTTATGGAATCATATGATCACGAAGACAATAGTGTTTTAGAGTGGCCATCGAATTTCTCAATGGTTGAAGCTGGGATTTTCTGATTTGGGTTTCCCAAGCTGAGAATTTTAGTTTCCATCATGTAAAGATGATTTCTTTCTTTACCTTCATGAATCTTTTGTGGGTTTTTTTTCTCAATTAATAAAATTGTTTTTTTTGTGTCACCAAAACAGTTACCTTTGTCCTGAATCATACACAGAGGAGAAACTAAAGGTGCATTTAAAAATATTATTACTTTCAAAATATACTAGATTACTAGATAATTTATTTTCAGATTTTATTACTTTTAAAAATATTAAACCATTTCACAACACATAATTTACAAGATTTTAGCCCGCCCGTAGGGCGGGTCATCCCCTAGTACTAATTAAAAGGAGCAATTTTTTCTCCATTAGCTTGCCACCTCACTTTGATGGAGAAAGTCTCCCATCTTGCCACGTCAGATCTATTGGTCCCACTTTAAAAAACTTCTCCTCTGCGTTTTGATTTTCTTGCGCCTACTCCACCACTTGCTCCTTAGGATCAAAACGCAAAACCTGCCATTAGCAGAGCTGATTCCTCTGCCATGCACCATTCCCACCGCCAAGCTCTAATGGCTCTTCCAGTCTCTGCCTTTTGATTTTCCTGCAGGCTCCTTTCGTGTACCCATTACCGTTTCTCCACCTCCTTATTCCTATCCGTTACGATTATTAACTCCTTTGTCTATTATGTCGCATTTACGACACCTCTTCTCCACCTTCTTCAAGCTAACCTGCGATTTTCAATCCCATAAAAGGACATCCAAACCACGCCCATAATTATGGCCATACCCTCTCAGCTTATAAATCCACCCAATCCCCACCAACCCTCACATACAACCCTCCATTAATACAAAAGATTCGTCCGAAGTATTATAGTTTAAGGTTTCATATCAGCGAGCCTTTGCCTCTCGGTAGCTGTTTGATGAGTCGCAAAACAAATGCAAATGGAAGCCTATTCCCCAAGGAAGCTAATTTGAGATTTACGTTATCACCATTTTCTATTAAGTTAAAGTTCAGTTTGTGTTCTTATCTAAGTGAGTTACATGTTTCCTTATAAAAACATATATTAGCTAATATGTGAGAAGTATCGGATTTCAATCATCTCAAGATTTGAGCCAGATTATGGTTTTCCTAATACTACAAGGAAAAGGAAATCCAAAGTCTATAAATACAAGAGTCTAGTCTAGAGAAATCTTTAATCCTAAATTTTGAGGGTTCCGAGCACCTTAGAGGTGGCTCGTAAAGCTAGAGAGAGAATAAGAGTTTCTCTGGAGAATCGTTTAGTTTCTTCTTGCTTAATTCATTGTGTGAGAGAGATTAATCTGTAAACCACATCGGAGGTGTTTTCCGATTTTTCATATAGTATATTGAGAGGACATACTCTCCCCAGACGTAGCAGTTCGAGACCGTGAACTGGGTAACAATCTTTGTGTCTTTAGATCCATGAATTAACATATAGATCGAGACGGGATTTAAGAACTAAATTCCAACAATTGGTATCAGAGCTTGGTTAATTTGTTAATTTACGTACTTCTAGATGATACGAAAGCTCACGGGAAGAAAGAAGAATTGAATTACAGAATCGGTGATTTTTGATTACAGCTTTGTCAATAAAGCAAAGGGTCAAAGTTTAATTGAAAGCTGCTGAAGGAATTGAATCTCTCTAAGTCATTAAAATTTGGCTAGAAAATCTGGTAGAGAATCTATTTTGTCATACGTGGTAGGAAATCTGGTTTGGGAGAAATCAAAGAAGCAAGTTATTTGAACCACTAAAGGATTCCCTACAAGATACATCGATGGGTCAGAGAGGCGTCAGCAGGGCTGCATATTCACGATTCCGCAACCATGTTAGAGATGAAGAGAAGGATGCGGTTCCATTGAGCAGCGGACACCGAGAGGGATGTTGATAGAAGACACCAGAAGGGCGACACCATCATCATCGGAGAAACCGGCTAAAGTCGCGAAGATTATCTCCGGAGGAGACGGTGGAAATCGAATGGCAAAAGTTCTCGGGACCGTGGTGTTTTGATTAATCCGAAGATCAAATCGCGTAAAGGATTTAGGTCTGGTGACAAAGATTTTCTCAAGCCACCAGAGAAATTGCCAAAGATTGAAGTCGAATGAAGAACTCACCAGAAAGAGCATGGTCATTATCAGTGATCGTCAACAGTCATGTGCAGATCTCACGGAGAAGCCATGAAAAAAAAATTAATTTAAAAAAAAACCTCATTGTGAAAGAGACAGGATTTCATGGCAAAGAAGTTTCAAGATTTGGATTTCACATCTATCTCCGCTGGTTTGGGTAAATGTCGTCGAATGTTCGATGTCACCAGGAAGACGAGATTCGCCTCCATGTATAGATGTTCGAGTTGTTCCTTAGCCTGAGGAAAGTTGTTTGAACACCATTGCCGCAATGTGAAGATGTTATTTGTCCATCTGTTAGCCGATTGGTGATCAACTTCAATTGCATTCCTCATTGCCTCTAAGAGCATCACACTGATCAACAAGTTCTGCTAAGTTTTTTTTGTTACTACCCTGAAGATCAGATTCAAGTTTCTGTCGAATACTCCTAAGTTGATTGCCTGCACTGCTGGAAAGGCTCCAAAAGTAGATAGAAATTCCATTCTTGGGCCTTGATCTGGACTTTATAATTATTGGCATTTATGTTTGTGTGGGCTAAAAGTGAGAAGATAAACTATATTTAGATTGGACTAATCACACCCCTCTTCGGCCCCATCTTCACGAGTTCCTTTAGTAAATCTAACTAATTAAAAGGGGATCATTCTCCTCCCTTAACCCATCCACGTCA
>OVAN01012209.1:0-13952 GCA_900406275.1 Anastatica hierochuntica | reverse complement strand
ACTAAGCTAAAACACACTAAAATATGCATGAAATTGTATGTGCATCAGAAATAAATCAGGATTTTTGGCCAATTGAATTTCTAAAACAATTTGCCCCGGTTCGCAAGATATGGACATTACACTTTTATTCTCTCCAAGTCTTGTATTGTGTTTTCGAAGCAACTTTTGAGTCCTTGGTGAGTCACCCATGCTCTAATAAACGCCATGATAGTTGGTAGCTCACGAGCTATCTTGATAAATGCCTCAATATTCTCCCTTGAGATGGTATAATTTGTCTCTCTTATTCCCAAACATATGTTGTCGTTCTTGTACTCAAACTGAGGTCTAGTTTACAGTTGAGTTGCACGGATTCTTTATGTCTTCTTAAAGGGCGTGATCGGATCGTCTCCCTACGGAGACTTTTTAGCATACATAGCAGGAAATCAAAAGCTAGACACTCTCCTTTCAGGTCATTAGGCTCAGCGACGAATTTAATGGAGTTTTCTTCATTCTCCACTAGTTTCTTCTCGATGTATTTGAGATGAGAGCTTAGCAGAAAAACATTGATCTTTATGTCAAGAATTTCAGTAGTGTCATGATATAATCTTCCCAAATTTTCCTTTGCATCTTGCTAAACATCTTCCATCTTTGTGTTAATCTCGTCGGCAAGATGCCAACTATCCAAGAATTCTTTCTAGCCCTTTGATCTTCTCATCAAGCTCATCTTCGAATCTTTTGATTTGGGATTCATGGTCTTAATATCCAAAGAACAAATACTTTTCTTATCTTCCACCTCCTCAGGTTAAGACATAAGTATTTTGCCAATGGAGTTTTTGTTCCAGCTTTCTTCAAACCAATTTTCATCGTCTTTTTAGTTTCTTCATGTTCGTGCTGGAAATGAAGGTTGAACACTTCTTGGAGAGCCTCTTCTAGGTGATTTAAGCACATATCCAAGTCTTGAACAGTAAGTTCAAGCTTCTCAATATTTTTATTAAGGAAAAAATTAATATTATCAATAGTAGCATATATTTTCTGCTCCATCTGACTTTGAATCTCGAGAAGTTGCTCAATTAAGAGCTCGATTTTGAATTCAAGAGTCTTCAAGGGCGTGTATGGACTTGGGGGATGAGGTTAATACCGTGATGCATTATATCTTGGAGTGTTAGGTCGTGGGATATGTTGTTGTTGTTCATGAGGAAGGAAACTTCGAAGACTTCAATATTTGGATCTTCTTTTGTTGTTGTCAGGTTCGGATCTTCTTTGATGGACTTGGCTAAAGTTTTTTAGTAATATTGAATCAAGGTACCAGCCCCTTGAAGAATATTTGTGACTTGTACTTTGCATCAAAACATGCTCCCTTATGGTCTCATAGTTCATCATATTATTTCCCAAGCTGATAACGATGAGGATAGTATTCAGCATCCTCCATGAATTTAATTGAGTGAGGGTCAAGGTTGCTAAATCCATCATAATTTTTTCCATGGCTTAGATAGAATGAGGGTGTCAAAACATTTAGCTCTGATCTCTTGTATTTTCCTTCAGAAACATAAGAGAAGCATATAAATAAGTTAGTATGATGGAAAAATCAAATTACAATAAGAAAAAGGATAATACCAAATTATTTTTATCTACAAGGAAAAGGAAATACGAAATTGTTAGTAATATAATCTAAATCACAAGTGTTAATATCCAAGAAAAAATTAAAAGAAGTTAAAAGAAAATAAGATCAAAATTTTTATAAGAAAGTTGAAAATTCTAGACAAAAAAACCGAAAAAGGCTACAAATAAGAAAGAAAAGAAAATTTTTCTTAGCATTAATCTTATATCTAAATCCTAAGGCAAAGCTTTCTAGCACCCGGGGCATCGAAAATATGATGGGGCTCAAGTTTTACCCCAATTGAAACCTAGTTGTAAGTGCAAAGCGTTCGCAGTAATACTTAGGGATCGAATCTACAAGGGCAAGATATTCACACTTTGAACTCATATGATTTCGGACTAAATTAAGAACAAAATATGCAGGGCGTTTTTCACAATTTGTATTTTGTTTTTAAGGATTTAAAAATGCAAATGAACTTGTTCTATATGTTAATTTACAAGAGATAGATCAATAAAATGATATGCATCACACAGCGAAAAGTATATGTAAGCATGCAAGAATAAAGACTCGACTAGGGGCATAATGCAACGGTCTATAAATCCTCTCCGTTTTTCGGTTTGGGATTCTATACACTTAACAATAAAGGGACTCAGCTTTCGTTTTTCCTTGCAAAAGAAAAGTACGCATAAATTCAGGCAAGGTTGATTATTCATGATTCTATATCGATCCATTTTCGTTTTCTATATAGAAAGGTTCATCAAATACTAACTCCACCAGTACGTCAAACTTTTGGAATGCATACTAACCTTAGATCTATTCACAAACTGGCCTAGCAAGTGAAATTTCATTAATGCATGAGCAAAGATGATAATGTTAATGATAAAGCCTAGTCGATTAGTAATCCTATTCAACAGAATTCATTAACTCCATGTTATCTATTGTCTAACCTGAAAACTTTTTAATCAAAACCATGTAAGCAAAATAAATGATCAACAGAAAATGCATTCATATCATATCAAAGGGGTAAGGATAGATAAAGCCTAATTATGGAAGAAATATGGATATATTGAGATGAGATGGGTCTGTAGGGGGTTAACAAAGGCACGATCCTAAAGGGTTTCATCCCTGCCTGTGAAGGCACTTATTCGATCTAAGACGTACACAACTCTCTTCGAAATAAAAGCTAAAGACAACTATTTATAGTACTTCCTCACTTAGGTTAAACTGTGTAAATTTGGGCCTTAAAGTCTCCAAATGTTAGACTTTGTATCAAAGGTATTTGACTTGAGTTCTTAGGCATAAAAGGACTTGGAAAATAGTCACTTGAGTCTAGAGAATGTCTGGTTCGAAAACTAATTCGTCTTCCTTTAGCTTTGGACTTTCTATGCACACTTCATTTGCGAGACAACAGGATCAGTCTTCAGTAAAACTAATATAACTCTTGATCCACTGCTCAAAATGATTTTCAACTACTTTGATATGAAAGCTAATTCAAATCCCTAGACCCAGTCCAAATTTCACCGAAGTCTATAAAGGGATATGCCTTCGTCCTGGATGATAAATTTGATGCTCAGAGATTGTCAGGAAACTGGTTCTAATCCATTTAGCTCCACAATGCATTGGTTGACCTAAAATGACCTGAAATGCTACAATTAGAAGAAAAATACTTCTAATTTTGGAGAATTGCACAAAAATACTAAGAAAACCTACGAAAATCTAAATAAAAAAGTGGTAAAGTAATGGTGTTATCACAAGCCTATGTCAGTTCCCTCTCCAAGGTTGTAGAGTTGGCCTCTTTAATGTGAATCGCTGCAAAGACATGTCACCAGTGGATGTGTCAGTGAGGTTCAAAAGGAGATCAAGGAAACTATATCCTTAGACTTACCCCAAGGACACTAGAGAAGAGGTCCTCCTCTTAGCTCATCTTCCTGGTCATGATACCACCTAGGTCACAGGACAGCATCCTGCTCACCCAATCATCAGCCCTAGTGCCAATGATAGAATCCCTAACGATGGCCAAAGGAGTGGCGCCAAGACCCTCGGAGCTCCCTTTGACGTTGTGAGGCATCTTGGGAGGGGAGACGCAATGGGGCTCTTTTAAACTTGCTTCTTGGAAGAGGATGGAGGAACCAATAGAGTTGACGATTCAGAAGCCTTGGCTACCTTGTCACTGGAGCTATATTCGACCTTAGCAACCTTGGTCGAAGCTAATATGAAATTTTGGAAACAACCGAAAAGAGAACTGGTTATTATCTTAGACATTTTGGCACGTGAGACCAGGAAAAATATGTTAAACCTAAACCATAAGGGTTGATAGCTAAACTAGAAATAAAAGATATACCCCAGACAGAAGAAAGGCTAAGGTTTTGTTCGATGATCAGGAACTCCACTTGGCGATGGCCCTTGGGAACTTTGCGAATTTCCACTACACCTTTTGCCCCTAACTCACTAGTTGGAAGCTTTACCTATGTGCATCATCAAGAAAAACAACAAGGCACCAATCACATAAGAAGTGGGTCAAAATTTAATAAACTATGAACCTTTAACTGTTCAAGGAGTGCGGAACCCTGGATGTTTCCCCACTTTTAAGAAGAGGAAACAGTCTCAAAGGTTTCATCCTTCTTTCTCCTCATGTGATGAGGAAAGTCAATCACAAGTGGAGGATGCCTTGGCCTCCTGTGCAGATAATACTCCATGTCTTAGTTTGATACGCAAAAAATTAGTAGTCATAGAGAACCTCCTAAGCTCCGATGCCGATAGATCAGAGCTCTGCCAACACCTGAACCGTCGTAAGAATATGGAAGCCAACAGTGAGAATTAGCTCGGACAGATCTTGAGATGGTTAGTCACCCCAACCACCAAAGAAGGCATGACACCCCTAAAATCGGCCTTAAAGAAGACCTCATAAACTACAATTTCGTCGGGTTTGCAGTTAAAGGCCTTCACGGTGGCCTTAAGGAACCGAAGGGGCAGGCTAGGAGAAAGATTGATGGTAACCCAAAATTCCTCAAGGTCCTCGCCGGGAAGCATGATGGAGGGTCAGAAGTAGATGGTTTTATGGCATAACTGACAATTTATGGTGATGATTCAAAACCCCAAAGCTACTTCAACAAAACTAGAAAATGAAAGGGAAGTTACCTGGGAATCGAAAAAAGACGTCGCTGGTAGAGTGTCTTAAATGCAAATCCTGTAAAGGGAAGGGCATGGAAAAAATCAAGACATGCAACTTCTAGCGAATTACATAAGCCGAAAACATGAAGGGGAGATCAGTTCATGGACTCGATTTAAAGTTGAAGATCGAGCATTAGTTAGATCTTAGGAAAAACCTTTAAGGCACTCTCAACCGCCCTAAAATACATCCCCAAAAATAACAATGCTAGCTGTGAAACCACTTTAAATAGTAAGAAAATCGAGAGGGGGGAGAAATAACAATTGTCCAGACCTAATGAATCCCGCGCCAGTCGCGGTTTGATACGTCGGAGCATCAAGGGAAGCGAAAAAGGCGTCCCATTCCGGCCCTTCTCAAAAAGGCGGCACCAAAGGGTGACTCGGACCACTCCCATCTCCCCCGAGTATATCTTGGTACCACAGCCCTTCAGACGGCCCTCTCCCATTCTCTGCAACGCCGCCCCCGTTAGCGGGCGGGCGCTCGTTTCGGGGAGATCTCTCCCTCTCCATGTCGGGAGGCAACTCGTACGGGGTAAAGTCATCCATGGCCGGTTCAAGTTCCCCTTCTGAAATCACGTCGGGCTGGGTACGATTCTTGTGGTACGTAACTGCGTTACGAACTCGCTGCGGGGAAATGTAACCCCAGTGGAACGGACCACCTCGGAGAAGGTCCCTAACAACATAAATATCTTCTGGATGCGGTGGAAGAGGATCCAAATCTGCAAAACGAAAGAACTATCAGATACCGACAAACGAAAAGAAAATGGCCAGAGTATCAAAAGCGATACCCATGGGACCCCATTCACATCGAAACGAAGAAATGTATTCACTCTCGATGGAGGCACTATCTAAACGAACAAATAAGTATCGTTTTTTCCAATCATGAACGTTGGACGCAAACGATTGGAGCACCGCCATGTTTTTCCTTGGCTTGAGGCAATACCGAAGCGATTTACCCACGGCCGATGGAGTTAAAAACGCTGATAGATAATCGACACTTAAGTCCATCCCTCGCTCGTAACCCAAAACCAAGATTCCGATGAGGTGTTGGAGACCGATGGGCGAGAGTTGACCGATCGATAAACCGTAATGATCCAAAAACTGGACTATGACTCCCGGAATGGGGAACCACAATCGGCAAAGCAACAAATACGCCTCGTAGCACGTAAATAAACCACAAGGCGGAGAATCAGCGTCCTCTTCGGCTTTCAGAATTCGAAACTCCACCTCATCCGGGACTCGACAGAAATCCCAGATGACGGCAAGGAATGATTTTCGAAACTCGCTCGGCCTACGGGCGTCCTTTTTGAATTTCGGTCTCTGCGGACACCACGATTCCGCCGGTGGAGCTTCAATACCACACGTAACCCGCCAGCATTCCCTCGCTTCATCAGGATCGACAAAGTGCAGCACGAATTCGACCTTCGGTATAACTTCGTCTTCTTGAACTTGTCGGCTCTCGGGGTCAAAAGTCGACGGCAAGGCATTCGCATAACCTAGATCATTCACGGCCATAACAAAAAAGAAGAGAGAGAGATGAAAAGGATATGAAGCTTGTTTTTACCTTAAGCAAAGTTTTGTGAAAATGAGCTAGTGGAAGACTTGGAGAGTTACTTCTCTCATTTATAGAAAGAGAAAATTACTATTCATCTTTGGACTTTTTAGTCATTGATTCCGCCTAACTTACCTAATGTGCCTTAAAAAATCGCAAGAACATTTCAACGATTCTTGCAAACTCGGGGGCTAACTGTTGGGGTCAAAAACGCTTACGACAAAATCGATGCCTAAAAGAGTAACGAAAACATAGTCTCTCCTTCGAAAATGAAAATCGTGAAAGGATTAACAATTCTGAGGCTCTTGCCATCTAGTCAATCCCCTCTCGACCAAATGTCAAAACTCCGCGTCTAGAATTCCACAAGCGGCCGCTTCGCAAAGTCCAGTCACTCGCGGGAAAATAAACGCGAGGATAACGAAATCAACGTTCGAGACCTCCAAGAGACCTTAGTAAACGAGTTCCAGAGCGATAAGAAGTCACCGTAAACGACAGATAACCACGTCGCCTCAAAAATACAAGCTATACGAACAACGGCAAGTCTAGTCGCCCAGACCGCCGTGTCGACGCCCGACCGAGCACCCAGACCACCGTCTGGACGCCTAGACCACACTTTCCCGATCGCCTTCTCCTTCGAATCCCGGTTCAACCGTTTCTTGTTTCCTCCCGATTGGAATCTCCGTTGAAGTTTCGCGGAAATAATTGTGAAGACTCGTACTTTCCGTAAAAACTTTGTATCGATCGTATGAAACGAAAACGGTTAATTCGAACACCTACATTGTCGTAAAAATTTGAATAAGATCTCTATTGCTCTATTCATCTTTCGCCGACAGCTCTTGCGGCCACGGCTTATCACCAGTTGTAACGCTCAACGAACACAGATTCGAATAAGATCTCTATTGATCTATTCTTCTTTCAATTCTCATTTACGTTTATCTCGTCGTCTATTTTCTTCATACTTTTGATCTGTCGTTGTTGGTTTAGCAGATATCCGGGACCTCAAGGAAAGTTAGGGTTTCCTAACTTTCCTCCGAATACGAATATCGACAGTGTGAATTTCGGTTCCCACAAGCATGTGTGGTCCGATCAACATACTTGAAGTCTACGAAAGTGATGGTTATATTCCAAAACTCAGAGAACGAATCTAGTCTTTACATTCTAAAACAAGAAAATGAAGAGTGGGGGACAACTAATGGGGGTAATTTTATTCCCTTAGAGTCGGATCATAGTCATACCAATGGTAGTGGACTTAGCCATATCAGAGAATGTGTAAACAAAGGCTCTAGCCATGGTCGCAAGCCCCATGGTTTGAACCAAGGCAAGGTGAATATTCCCTAAAGCTTCATATCTTTTGAGATCATGACTAATCTTCATATCTTTGTAATTATTTATATCTTTATTTAAGGATATGGTACTATCCTCTTCAAATATCTATAAAAGCTAAGTGGAAAACCCTAATTCGACATTATGTCTCTTTTATGCAAACTTACATACTATATCAAAGAGCTTGATGTGGGGTCAAATTTTATCCCAGTTAAAATCTAGCTATAAGTGTGCAGCATCTGCAGTAACACTTAGGGATCGAATCCACAGGGACTAGCAATCACACTTAGAACCTATATGATTTTGGAGTAGTCTAAGAACAAAATATGCAAGGGTGTTGTTATTGTTTTTATTTGGTTTTTTTGTTTTATTGATGCATATGAACCTACTCTACATGCTCATTTACAAAGGATAAATCAGTGAAAAGATATGCATCAGACAGTAGAAAGTTAAAGTGAACAAGTAGGAGTTATAAACGACTAGGCGCATTAAGTTTCGGTCTAGAACACAACCATTAAGGTAAATCCTCTCCACTTTCGAGGTTAGGGATTTCTATGCTTAATATCAAAAGGACCTAGACTTTCGAATGGCCTCAAAATAATAAACATGATAAAAACGATAAAGACTTATTGTTCACGATTCTAAGTCGATCCACTTTCGTTGTCTACTTAGAAAAGCTCACCAAATACTAGATCCAGCGGTAAGTCAAGATTTTGGAATGGATACCGCTATAGATCTATTCCCGTACCAGCTTTCGTAGGGGAATAGCATTAATGAATGAATAAAGGTGATTTGATGATTGATAAAACCTAACCGACTAGTAATCCTATACAAGTAAACTCATTGACTCCTTATAATCTACTATCTAACATATAAACTAATAGATTAAAAACATGTAAACATGAAATCAATGATGGCTGCAAGCATTCATATCAAATCAAAGGGAGAAGGATAGATAAAACTGAATGATGGAAGAAATATGGATGTATTGAGATGAGACGAATCCTTAGGAGGCTACAAGGGGCATGACCCCAAAGGGTGTCATCCCTGACTCCTTAGGCATTTGTTCTATCTAAAACCTAAACAACTCTCTTCAAAAAAAAAAGCTAAAAGCAACTGCTTATAGTACATTTCCTCTTTAGGTCAAAAGTGTGAAACTGGGCCTTTAAGGCCTCTAAATGTTGGGCTTCGTGTAAAGAGGTATTGGATTGAGTTCTTTGGCATAAAAAGGCTTGGAATAGATCCATTTAAGTCTTTAAAATGTCTTGTTCGAAGCCCAAATGTTCTTCCTTTTGTTTTGGCCTTTCTACGCATCCTTCATCTGCGAGGCAGCTGGACCATTCTTCGGTAATATTACTGTAGCTCTTTTTATACTACTTCAAATGATGCAATAGCACCTTGATCTGAAAGCTAATTTAATTCTCTAGCTCCTGTCCAAAGTTTATCAAAATCCATAGAGGTAAAGGCCTTCATTTCGGATGATAATTTCGATGCTCGGAAACTGTCCAGAAACAGACTTTGCTCCAATTAGCTCCACAAAGCTCCAAATATCATTGGTTGACCTGAAATGACTTGAAATACCACAAATAGACGAAAACTAGTTCTAATCGTTGAGAAATGCATAAAAACACCAATAAAACATACTAAAAACTAAAGTAAAAGTGGTAAAATATAGATGTTATCAACTCCCCCGAACTTAGCTTCTAGCTCGTCCTCGAGCTGAGAAAACAAATAACAGAGAAGAAATTTGAAAACTTGGAAACCTACCTGGACTTTGTGAACTTATTAGTGTCTTTAACTGCTGAAATCCAATAACACCAGAGTCAACATTTAAATAAAACTCTCGGTAATAACTACAAATCTAGCAACGTCCCCAATTCAGCCACAATCAACATGAATGACCCAGGATCTCCATCACCACTCCTAAAATCTACAGCTTGCAGTCTTTTCGAGGGAACATCTATCAAAGAACACCTAAACTCAATTCAATCAAGATCCTAACTTTTTACAGCCCACAATCGGTTCCTTTCCTCTTCCTTTTTCACTTTTTAAATGTTTTTGGAGGTTGATTTCTCCCTACTTTTCTAGGTTATCATTTTATTTTTTCTATCAACCTCTTGAGAATCGATTTTTCCCTACTTTTCCAATGTATCATTTTATTTTTTCTATAGATCTCATTATTCCTTTTTTTCTTTTAAGCACGTTCGGATTTTATTGGTTCCAAAATTCACAATAAGCATAAGCATCCTTTTTTGATGATTTTTGTTAAACAAGAAAGAGGGAAACCATAGACTAATGTTTTTGAATTTGAAGAGAAGTATGATTCAATGCATACCAAACCCCAAGAAAAGAAAATTAATTTCATTAAGTGTTGAGTGGCTTAGGATTACCCGGATATCAAGTGATATGGTGCCTTGGTTAGCTGATCCACATGAGCTTTTCCGAAATGCTAAACTGTAGTCGAGTTCTGATGCTACGGATACTAGTCCTTAATCACTTGGTTAGTTCAAATTCAAGCTCGTTTCCAGACTGATTTTGACTCAATAAAATGTGTTTTTTTTTGAAAAAAAATTTAAAACGAGTCAACAATCACGAAAAAAAATAAAAAAACAAAGAAAAGAAGCATTAGTAATGATAAGAATCCCCCGGACTTAACTTACACCGTCTTGATGTAAAATCGAGTGAGAAAGGTACTGAAAACTAATGTAAAAGATAGCGAATATGAGTTACTAGGCTGCTCGTCGAAAATATGGAGAGTTAGGCGATCATTTTTTATGTTTCGGTATACCGAAATGAAGAACATTGGTCCGTTTTTGCAATTCGAGAAGACTGCTCCGACCAAACTGAAACCTTACTACAGAATAGCAAATTTGGTTAGTAAAAATAAATTATAAAGGCTGAGGTTCATACCAATATTGTTGTGGCCGAGTTTGGTCTCTTCGGAATGCTCGGTTTGACTCATCTTGATCAGAAATTGGGCTGGTGCGAATCTTACCGTATCCATACTTCTTTTCTTGAGAAACACCTTATTCATATGCTACTAAGTAGTAAATTGTCAATTTGACAGATTGGTTCGCGTGGCAGAGCTTGGTTTGGTCTTGCCCGAGTTTTTCTTCGGTTTCTAGCCAATTCGGCGCTCCAAAGTGAAGTATGAGCGCTTCCAAATCTGTTTGTGTTGTTCTTCATAAAATTCCCACTTTATCCGTGCGTTTTCATCAGTAGGACTTGGTTCAACTCCTGGATATGAGTTTCAAAGAAACCAAATTCGTCGGTTTTGTGTCCCGTTGAGCCAAAAGTCGATGAAGATCTCTGTCAGCCTCTTTCTCACATTTTTATGAAGTTATTTAATGATGTTCAGCTGGCGTGGAAGTTTGTTTGGTTTAGATTGCTCTTTATATGCTCCAGTTGTGGTCTTTGTTCCTTTGATCACATTTTCGAGCCTTTGGATGTGGATAATGAACGGCTCTGCCTTGAATGGATCACTCTTAACTTCAAAATAATCTTTATTCTGAACACAATACTTCTTGGCAAGAACTAAAATTGAAAGTCTCTCTTGGAGTTCCTTTGAAGTCTAAATTCTCGCAATTTTTGCTCCATAAGCTCGCCTTTGTGTTTAAGGGTCTTTAAGGGGGATTTAAAACTTTAAAATTTCCCTTAGATTCTCTGTGAGGTGCTGGAAAAAACTTAGTTGATTTTATGCTTGGCGAAAATAAAATGGCTAGGACGCAAAAAATTGCTCGGTTTAGGTTCCTTGTAGCTTTAAGTGTGTATCATGTGTTCTTTAGGTTTCAATCCTGAAAATCACCATAAAATAGTATATAAATGTTAGGTTTACTTGGTTACCTCGAAAGTTTTTAGTTTATGCATGATCCGGCCAATAAAATTTGTGAAAATTGGACGTTCTGTAATGTTTTCTCGGCCAAAATCACGTCCGGATGGGGAATTGGATGGTCGGGACATGGAAATGGGTGGTCGGTATCGTGTAAGGATCAGGACAGGTTGTGACCGGGTGCCAAAATGGCCAGGACCAGTTGTTGACACTACAGTCCACGCGGCCGATCGTGGGAGGCGAAAGCCTCGGCAGTTTGAGGCACAAAGCCCTGCCACCGGTCGGGGTCTTTTTGTGTCGAGACAGCCGGTCGTGGGACTCCATGTACCAGTGCTAGGAGCTTCCTAGGACTGGGTGGTGATGCTTCTACGACTGGTCAGTGCCTTGTTTTTCGCGAGATCCTGTATTACGGCTCAAACGTCCAGAACATGTCCGGATCGAATTTTCTCCATTTTTCTTCCTTTCCAAAGTAAGTTCCTACGAAAATCAAAGAACTAAAACTTTAAAAACATTTATTAAAACTTATAACACAAAATTAAATAACTTTTTCCTAAGATCAAAGTCTAAAAATTAAAATAAAATAAAGCTTAAAGAAATAAAATGTATGGGTTGCCTCCCATATAGTCCTTGTTTAAAGCCAATTAGCTCGACTCATGGGCAATTTTAGATGTGAGGAAGCCTCAGTGGAGAGTTAAAACATGATCCTTGAGATGAAACCTCTTCTCGCTCTTGTGCTTCTACTTCCAATGCAATCGTTCTTATCGGTTGAGGGCATCTAACCTCCATTGCTGGATATCCATTAGGTACTATCATGTAGTAAAGGTCCTTATCAACATCAATAAATTGCATTTTTCCATTTGGCGAGTCCATAGCAGCTCCTACGGTTGCAAGAAAGCCTCTTCCACGTATTAAACTTGACGAATGCTTCTCTGATACGTCAACAACCTGAACTTCAGTAGGCACAAGAGCGTTATTATTTTTATTAAGATGCCACATAATGATCCTACAGGTCTTCTTATTAATCCATCAGTGAAGATGATACACATCTCCGAAGTTCAGAAGTTTATGAAACCAAGTCGCGCAGCAATATGTGCTGGCATGAGGTTTACTCCAGCTCTGGTGTCGCATAGAGCGTTCTCAAAGACTTGTTTGATGATGGAACACTTGATTAGGAAGAGTCTTGGGTCTTCCAATGTTAGAAGTGTGGTGTAACGCCTGTTGGGATCCCAGATGTTGTTGAACATGCCTTTTATGCATTCTAAGTCTTGTGTTTCGTACTCAAGACACTTCATGAACTCCTTTTTAGTACCCATGCTCTATCAAACGTCATATCAGCAGATAAGTCTTGAGATATCTTGATAAATGCTTCCTAATTCTCCCATGAATTGGAGGGATTTGCTTCTCTTGATCCAAAGTTGACATTGTCACATTTCTGCGCAAACTGAGGCCTAGATTTCGGTTGAGTGACTCAGATTCTTGCTATCCTCTTGAAGGGGGTGCATGATCCTACTCCTTGGGGAGAGTTTTGATTATCCAAAGGATGGAAATCAAAAGTTAGGACCACTCCCTTCAGGTCATTAGGCTTGGTGACTAATTTTGTGGATTTTTTCTTCATTCTCCACTAGTTTCTTCTCGATGTCTTTGAGATGAGAGCTTAGGAGATCAAGATTTTTTTTTATATCACGAATCTCAGGGGTTTTGTAGTCCATTCTTCCCATGCTTTCATTTTCCTCTTTTTGGTCATCTTCCATCTTCTTGTTCGTTTCATTGGCACTAGACACCAATTCTTCCAAACTATCTTCTAGCTCTCTAATCCTTTCATCTTGTTATTACTTGAACCTTTTGATCCTTAGATTTAAGACTCTAAGTCCGAATAACAGCTCATTTGCTTGGCTTTCACGTCCTCAGCCAAAGACTCAAGTATTTTGTCCATAGATTTCACATTCATCCTCTCTTCAAGGCGATTTTCAGCTTTTCTTTTGGTCTCTGTGGAATTTTGTGGGAAACGAGTGTCGAATAGCTCTTGGACAGTGGCTTCTATATGACTTAGACTAATTTTTAGGCCTTGAACATGTTGGGAGACGAGTTTTAATAATTTATAATGACCTAACAACCGATCCTAGCCCGCAAGATTGACGGGGTCTAGTTGTAGTACGTAAGGTATCGTCCAAGGATTGAATGGTTTAGAGGAGCTTAAGCAAAGAAAGTCACACTCGAAAAACTAGTCTAGGGAACAACCTAGTAAGAGGTGTCCCAAGTCTCTACTAGATCTATCCTTAGAATGTGGGAAATCATGAACAAGTGCGTAAAGAAAGGCAATAAGTAAAAGGCAATAAGCAAAACACAAAGTAAATAACTTGAAGGCAATAAGATAAAAGTGGATCACAAGATAGTGGCCATTGGTTCGGGTTCAATCTAAGCAAGTAATGAATTTCCTAAGACTTTATTATACCGTTAAAGCTATTCCCCGGTCAAGGATCCCCTCATTATCGACCAACCCACTC
>OVAN01012208.1:0-13954 GCA_900406275.1 Anastatica hierochuntica | reverse complement strand
CTCCCTTCTTCGAAGAGACTAAAAACCTCTCTTCGTAAGATTGCATCACACATTTTGTAAATTTGTTATTTACAAATATAACTTGCCGTCTTGGTCAAGTAAGAGAGACGGGTGTTACAATTTGGTATCAGAGCCTAGGTTTAGTCAAGCCGGTTCTGACCCGGAAGGCTGGTCCTAGAAAAAGAGAGGGTTTTCAAAAGTTTTTCTGTGGGGACTTATGAAAGTAATAATAAAAAAAAAATAGCACCAACGATTCTGCGTTTGAACCTTTGTAGTTGTAAGTTTGTCTTCTTTTAAGTTGTTTCTTATATAGTTTTATCTATCCACTTGGTTTTAGGAGGAATGATAAGAGATATAGGACATAGAGTCCATGGTTATGATGTTCTATCAGAGAGGAGACTTTCAAAATTTCGGTAAAGTAAACAAAATGATGAAAATGGACTCATATCATATCATTGTGAAAAAGCTAAGTAAAGACAATGTAGTGGATAACAAAACTGCAATGGACGCATTTATTTCTAAGGAGCTATCTACGATTTTGAGATGGCTTCATATACGTCTACAGTTCTAACCAGCAATAAGAAAGATTTTATAATGGAGTTTGACGAAGTATTGTCTGCCATGGCTATCAAGGATGAAAACCTACGTAATGGTGGTAAGGAAAGACTGAACAGGACCACACCGTGGTGATCAACTATATAGTTGGAGGGCCCTTTTGGATATCATGATTGGATAAGGCAAGAAAACTGTTAAAGAATGTTGGCGAGGCCATACGGATGTGGATAGCATCTCACAACGGAGCATTGGAGACAAGAAAAATCTTCTCATGTGATATTTCTTTCCTCAGAACGTACTGATGGTTAAGCTTGTGGAATAGAAAGATCCCACTTAAGTGTAAGAACTATTTGAAGGATGAGTACTCCACAAATATTTGAAAGAAGTTTGTAGCTATGATATTGGACGTCCCAATTGTTCATAAGGGCATAATTAAACACACACCATTTTCGAGGAGAAGGATGGTGCATTGCTTGACTCTAAGGAAAGAGTTCCAGAAGTGTATTTCTGACATGTCCTACGCAGCGGAAGCGTGGTGGATAAATCCACAAGGATAGTATTGGGAAACCACTACGGGGATAAGTTTGTCTAGATGATGAAAGTTAATAGAGCGCAATGAAAACATGATTGCTCAGGACTGACATGTCATGTGAAGCTGCAAAGGTCTTGGCTGCCATTTTCAAATCATGTTGCCAGACAAGGATGAGTGCAATAATTGTACAGGAACCGATCTAAAGGCCTTGAAGGGTAGGAAAATGTGTCAACCAATGAATGAGGACCACGAGCTTCAGAGCACCAAGCTCAATCTTTGTGTCAACATGAATGTGAAAAGAATCACATAACATAAGATATGAGACATGCATAAGGGAGAGCTAAAGTATTTGAAGGATGAGATTCTAAAGCAAACTTACCTGAAAATGTCACCATGGGAAAAAAGTATCGCAAAGGAACATAGGACGAATTACTAATGTAGCGGAATTAATAAGTAATGTAGGCTATTCGACCGAGTTTAACTTAAAGAATGCCTTATGAGAATAGAGATTAAGGACAAACCTCTACTATGGATGAGAGTGCGAGAAAGAAAGACTAGTTTTAGAAGGAAAGACCTCCTCTGCAAGAACTATGGTATAGCAAGAACCATTAGAAGGAACCTTGGTTAAGACGTTACAAGCGACCAATAGAGCATTGGTATTAGTAGATGGAACCCATAAGGCAGTAATTAAGCATGGAAGGTAAGTTCAAGTGGATGATCTAGTTTAACAAGTCTTATAATGAAAATGGAGTGAAAAGATGAATTCTCACTGGAATCGGGTCAACAAAGAGAGCACATCTCTAGTACATAGGACATGTACAAAACCTTACTTCGAAGAAGGAACCTTCAAGGCTGGGTTGGAAACCAAGTTAGATGTAACAAAACTTAAAACGGTACTACCACTAGAACGTCAAAAAGAGGGATGTTGTGCTTGGATATCAAAGTGTCAAACTTGTCATATTGTGAAGGCTAATCATTGAGTGCCGAGTGAGCTTCTCCAGAACTTACCTTTACCAGAATGAAAATGGGCTATGGTAACAATGGACTTTTTCACCGGACTCCCAAAGGCAAGTGGAGGAAATTGTACCATATGGGTGATCATGGACCGACTCACCAAGTCTACACATTTCTAACCAAAAAAGAAAAAAAAAGCGGTGTTAGTTCAAGCTATTAAGAGCAATTCTATGACCAAAGACATATATAGCTTACTTCACTCTCATGGTAGTAAACCATTTCCTATATGAAGTAATGACTCAACTCTCGCTTATTGCGATTGAAAAATCAATAAGAATAATTAAGAATAGGTCCATTTAGTCACTAAACTCTCTAGAAATCAACTCTCATTGGTTAAGCTAAGTTTAGCATGAATTAGGTTCTCCTAGGCATTTCATCGAACACCTCTCGGGCATGAAATGCATACAGTTCAAGATTCATTCAAATCAAGCATTAAGGCCTCCTAATCCATTAGAAACTAAAGATAAATTATCCCTAACACCATCATTACGCTCCAATCTAGCCAAATCTCAAACACCTAAGATCCATCTAAAGAGCTTACTCACAAATCATGGAAGAGAAGAGAGTAGAGATGAGAAACATAAGCATAAATAGATAGATAAAAGATTCAAGATTCATAAATATAAAGAGAAACTTTTGATCTAAATATCAAGAGATAAATCTTAAAGCATCAAAGAAAATGTTGAAAAGTTGATAAGAGAAGTGTTGGTTTTTTTTGGAGGCTAAGAGGGGTATTTATACAAATGGGGGTGTAAAAGGGTGCCCTAAAGGGAAAAACTGCTGAAACACATGCTACTATCAATCCCACGAATGCGCCTATCGACCATGTTGGTCGATAGTGGCATGCATTGGGCAGTTTTTAGCCTCTCCTTTGCTCTTTTGTTGGATCATTTGCTTCCACACTTCCCATATGCACTTGGCACTTCTTTCCCTTGATTCTTGGCCTCAAATCCATCTTGAATCCATCAATTTAGCTCATCATAAAGCCACTCCAAAGGTTTACCTACAAATGCAAAGAAATGCATGCAAATGCAAGATAATCCTAAACTAGACTTAATTCATAAACTAAATGGATTTTGACACTAAAATGCATTATATACAACCTAACTGCAGTCAAAACATGGATAAAAGAAGCTTATTAATGCATGAAAATATGTACACATTAACTCCCCCGAACTTTCTCTTTGCTTGTCCTCAAGCAAACAACAAAGACCAAACCCGTAAGCGAGGTTTAAAAACAAGAACACAAGCTAAAGTATGTCTTGAAAGAGTTCTAATTCAAGGTCCTAAAGAGTAGTAACATAAAACATGAATCATGAATACTTAATGTACTTCACCATGCTCATCACAAGAACCATATCTTGGAAACTTAGTTAAACATCCACATATCATCTTATTCACCAATCCCTTTACATTTAATTTAGCTTATGATATGCGATCTTTACTTATGGACAAGAAGTCTCATTCTACTTGGTTTGGAAACAAAAGGATAGATATTTAAAAAAGTGTTTTAAAGGACGCTTCACTCAAATTTCAAATGGTGGTTTCTCTCAAACACAAGTAATGCAAGACATATGGCAAAATCAAGGTAGTAGCCGAAAAACTTATGCATACAAAGCTATTGCTTCCACTAAGCTATTCAACCTGATTCCCATTGATTTCCTACACTACCCAGATATGCGTTTCCCTTCCTAAAATTCTAGAGATTGAACCCCACTTTGCTCTTCTGTAGCAAGATTCATCGATTTTCCCATTGAGTCAAATAACTTCTGCTTTCATTTTCTAGTAAACATTTAGAGACTCTTACTTCACTTAAGCTCTATACATTCTAGCATCTGTCTTGTATAATCCTTTTCAATTGGATCTACTATCACTAGCTCAACACATTTGATTCGTTTTTTTTTCTTTTTGAAATCCTCACTAGTGACTTTCTTTTCTATTTAAGCTTTTAGACTTATGCTAGAACTTGACTTGTTTTTGAATCTCTAAAACTCCACTTCTTATATGTCCCTTTTTCTTTTTCATAACCATACTTGCATCATTTTCCTTTTTAACACTAAATATACCAAGAATATATCCCAAACCCATGCATGAATCGAACAATCCCTTCCTAAAATCTAGTTAACCTTAAAATGAGACTGACTCTAAGGAAGCACTAGACTTTGCCGTTCAACTTCATTTTACACAAGTTTTTTCTCATGTGTGCATTTTCCAAAAGAGGCCTCACATTCAAACAATTAGGAGGGTCTAAAAAAAAGGTTTTGGGTTTTGAAGGTGGGGTAACTATTCTTAAGATGAGAGTAGCCACTTGAGTTAAGAAGAATGGTAAAATAAGGTCAAGACATAACTCAAGTGTCTCGTGTTTTACCATGGAAGAGAACTTCAAGACCATAAGTAAGAAAAACTAATTTCAATTAGGTTCCTCTTAAATGGGATTGGCTTCAAATCTAATATGCTTCAATTTTCACAAAGAACTTCGAGAGGCAAATTCCAAGCATGGATTTTCCAAATTTCTAGATGGTTCAAGCATTATATTACTACTAATGAGGGCATTGAATTGTAAGCATGACTAAGTCTACTGACAAGGCATGGTTCTCTATGCTAAATACGTTCTATATGCTTCTAACCACCTAACATATTCACATAAATGCCACTATATGACCTTATAATCCAATAATTTTTTTTCACAAAATTTGACTATTTACAATGCATGACTCAAATATAACATGAAACAATCAAATCTAAAAAATAAGCATTAGTACCAAGCCCCTCCCCCAGACATAAACTTCACAGTCCCGGTGAATCCTAAGTCGTCAGAGTGGCTTTAAAACAAGCAAGCAAAAACCGAAAATATGCAAAGGTATAAACAATGGTTTGTAGGAGTACATTTTTTGTGTTTGAGTGGATGACTAAAGGTTTGTAATTAAATCATAGGCATAAAGTTTCCTTAGCCTTGATTCTTGATTTGAATGGTTCTCCTTTGGTACCTAAGTTTGAGCAAAAGGATGACTTTGAAACAAGATCATTCCAAGACATAACCATCATTTATTGTGATTGAAAATCCTAAACTTAAAGCATTTAAAATCAAAAGAAAGTATGTACAAAAGGATACTCTTGAGATTGCCTCTCAAGTGCACTTGTTTAAAGTCTTTAGCTTGACTTTGGGTATGAGATTAGGCTTTTGGAAAGGTTGGTCAGGGAGGTGCTTTTGACTTCCATGGTGGGTCATGAAGTTCAATGATAAGAATCTTTTTCATCAATGCATCAATCCCTTCTTTACCTTTCTCCTTCATCTCCTTGGTAACTATAGCTATCACTTTTGCAAAAGGTTTTGGAAAACCGTTGCATTTTACTCGATAATCAATGATTTCATCAACACACTTTGTTGGAGTTAAAGTCATAGTAAGAAAATGGGTGGGGTTGAGAGGCACTTTCTTTTCTTGAACATCCTTTACCACACATGGGATTGCACGAGGAAGTGTTGTCTTTAGTGAAGAGTCAACAAGCATGATGGGATTTGAGCTTAGCTTCACATCCTTAAGTTTCGCATTCTTGGTCTTCTCACATGAAACTACATTCTCCTTAGTCTTGGCATCACATAAGGCATATTGTTCAACAATCTCACCAATTGAGCAAGACTTGACAGATTTCTCTAAACCACCATTCTTGGGAAATGATTTTGGCTCAAGAGGTTTTTTACTTTGGGTTGTGTTTTGAGTAGATTCACCACCCTCTTGGTTCATCATCATCATCAAATTGTGTATCCTCTTTCTTTTGGTGACTATGTCCTTCAAAAATTTGTTAACTACCGATTGATCTTGACAACATTCCATAAATGGTATAGTAACCATAATACCTCCCATTTGATCCTTGATCATCTTGTATTTTGCTTTAAGAATTTTTTTCTTGAAACGTCCGGGAAATGGTAGGTTCAATTAATCAATGGGAATGTCGGTGTTGGTTGATTCCTTCTTTTTCTCCCTTCTTGGATGTGGAGGAGCTATGACCTTTGTAGCTTTCTCTTGTTGATTCGGGTTCCCTTTAGGTTCTTTAGAAAAATTTTCTTCTTGGCTTTCCTCTTGAAGCTCTTCCTCCATAGGAACCTCTTCAACTTGCTCTTTATCCTCTTTAGACTTCTCCTCATGAGTCCTTGGTGGTAATTGTTTTCCACTTCTTAATGTGATGGCTTGGCATAACTCCTTATGATTTACTTCATACTTTCCAAGAAGTTTTACTTCTTGAGATTCCAACATAGAAGCTTGCTCTGCTAGCTTGCATTTCATATCTTTCGCATGAGAGACAAGAGATTCATACTTTTCACTTAACTCCTTGAAATAGTCATTAATCTTATGGTTGGTCATCTCAAGTTTTCCAATCATTTCTCTTTTGAAATCCTCTTTCCCAACCACAAGCGTCTCTAACATTGTATGAATCTCATCTCCCTTAGGTTGATTTTATTCTATAGAAGGTTTCTATTTGTATACCCTTCTCGGTGAGGATTCTTGGGAAGAATTCCCTTGTTATCCTTCTTGAACAAAATTAAACTCCTCTTGTTGGCCTTTAGGAGCTCCTCTAGTTGAATCTTTCTCTTTTGGATGCATCATCGCTTCCTCACAAACTTTTGCAAGTTTCTTAATCCTAACATTCATATCCTATCATCCATTCTAGATTGGTTCTCAAAGCCATTATCATCATGGTAGTTTTTTGCTAAATTTTTGACTAGTTTCTCACCTTGCTCGGTTGTTAAGCTAGAAAAATTATCATTACTTGTAGTGTTCATAGCAAACCTAAATTGACCATGGACTCCTCGGTGAAAAATTTGTAGAAGGCTACCTTTTGTGAAGCCATGATGTGGACAACTTCTCACATAAACCACTTAATCTCTCCCATACTTCTCCAAAGGTTTCCTCTAATCCTTGTTTGAAAGAGGAAATGTCGGTTCTAAACTTGGTAGTCCTGTTGTGAGAGTAGAATCTTACAAGAAATCGCTTCTTGCATTCTTCCCATGTAGTTATTGTTGAGCTTTTAACACTTCTCTCCTATTGAGAAGCTTTATTTTCCAAAGAGAATGAGAAAAGAGCGATTTTTACAAGATCCTCGGGAACTCCTTGCATCCTAACCGTCTCACAAGATCTTCCTCATGAAGCCCAAAATATTGTGAGCTTTGGATCAATCCAATCAAACATGGCTTGATTTCAAAGTGAGGAAGGTTGTGTTTAGGACATCTTATTCCCATTCATGTTGGTTGGTGACTGGCATGTTAAAATCCCCAATTAGCTCTTCAATCGCACGGTTTCCATGAAAGAGAAACCTTTCCATCACACACTCATCATTATTCCTTTTTCTCATACCCATTCTTGGTTCTCCCGTGCCCAAGTTCATTCTTTGCTCATTAAAACCTCTTTGATTTATTGGATTCATTACCTCCCAAAGCAAAATAACAAACATAAAAGCAAGGATATTAGTATGATACTTTAAATTAAAAGCTTAGTCTCAAAAGGAATTGAAATCTCAAAGGTAAACTAGAACTAGCTATATTGGCTCTTCGGCAACGGTGCCAAAAAAATGTTGCTTGCTAGAATACGAGCAACAAAATTTTAAAATTTATAAGCCTGTTTCCTAACAATCACACAATCTGCAAGTGCACGGATATGCTATTGTAGTACTTAGGAGTCAAACCACAAGGATCGCGTCAAGACAGAATAGTCTAAACTTTGAGAATCCATAATCCCTCCTAATCTAAGTGAATCGAAATTGTTTGGAGGTCCTAACAATCTACTAAGAAATGCAAAACAAAATCAATAACATAAACAAGATAGAGAAAGCAAAGCAAGAAAGTAAAAGAAACAAGCATTAACTTAAATGGCAAAGACAAGAATTAAAGATAAGTTAAGTGATGGATCAAGGGTGAGTGTAATTGAAAAGACTAGTAAGATGGTAACAGTGGTGTTAGTTCAAGCTACAAAGAGCAATTCTATTATCAAAGACATATATAGTGTACTCTACTCTCATGGTAGTAAACAATTTTCTATATGAAACAATCACTCAACTCTCGCTTATTGTGATTGAAAAATCAATAAGAATCATTAAGAATAGGTCCATTTAGTCACTAGACTCCCTAGTAATCAACTCTCATTGGCTAAGCTAAGTTTAGCATGAATTAGGTTCTCCTAGGCAATTCATCGAACACCTCTCGAGCGTGAAATGCATACACTTCAAGGTTCATTCAAATCAAGCATTAAGGCCTCCTAATCCTTTAGAAACAAAAGATAAATTATCTCTAACACCATCATTACACTCCTATCTAGCCAAATCTCAATCACCCAAGATCCATCTAAAGACCCTACTCACAAATCATGGAAGAGAAGAGAGTAGAAATGAGAAACATAAACATAAATAGATAGATAAAAGATTCAAGATTCATAAATATAAAGATCTAAAGATCAATATATAAATCTTAAAGAATTAAAAAAAACGTTGAAAAGTTGATACGAGAAGTGTTAGGTTTTTTTTGTTCTTGGAGGCTAAGGGAGGTATTTATACAAGTAGAGTGTAAAAGGTTGCCCAAAAGTGAAAACTGCCGAAACACATGCCATATCGATCTCATGCATGTGTCTATCGACCAACAACGACCATGTTGGTCGATAGTGGTATGCATTGGCAGAAAACTGTTTAACGCATGCGGCTATAGATCCCATGCATGCCAGTATTGATCAAGGGGTCGATAGCCACATGCATTGGGCAGTTTTTAGCCTCTTCTTTGGTCCTTTAATGACTCATTTGCTTCCACACTTCCCATATGCAATTGGCACTTCTTTCCCTTGATTCTTAGCCTCAAATCCATCTTGAATCCATCCATTTGGCTCATCATAAAGCCACTCTAAAGGTTCACCTAAAAATTCAAAGAAATGCATGCAAATGCAAGATAATCCTAAATTAGACTTAATTCCTAAACTAAATGGATTTTAAGACTAAAATGCATTATATACAACATAAATACAGTCAAAACATGGATAAAATAAGGTTACTATTGCATGATAATATGTACACATCAACAACCAAACAGATGTATGCTAATGATTATGGCTTGGTCATTTAGAAGGTTATGTCGAACATAAGCTCTTGGTCCTCTCGGTTCCTTACCTTTTTGTGTTGTCTTCAATTACTTTCATCAGTGATCCCGAGTCTTACTCAATTTTGGTTCGTCGTATTCATGCTTCCTCGTCGATCTCTCAGAGAAATCGAGAGTTTGTGTGTTGCCTTTCTTTGGTCAGGTCCATCTTTGAACTCAAGGAAAGCAAAAGTTGCTTGGTAGAATGTTTGACGGCCTAAACTAGAGGGGAATTTGGGTCTAATGCCATTGAAAATTGTAAAACAGTGTGCAGGCTACGTCTCATTTTGCGAATTATTACTTATTGTACATCGCTTTGGGTGAACAGGGTGAGGGTTCATCTTATTCGTGAATATTCTTTTTGGTCGACAAAAGAGGGATGCGGTTCTTGGGTTTGGAAAAAGCTCCTCAAGCTGCGAGCTCTTGCCTCTTATTTTCTTCATGTTCAGGTTTAAGATGGAACGCGAGTATCATTTTGGTTTGATAATTGGTTGAACGTTAGATGGTTGATCAACATGGTTGGTTTCTGAGGATTTCTTGCAATGGGGATACCCAAAGAGGCGACGGTGGTGGAGGCTTCTAGATATGGTTGGGAATTTCGCGTGCAACGCACTCATGCTCTGTGTATGCTGGTCTCTCTCTTGAAGCAGGCGCCCCTGCCACTTGCGGATGCAAGGGAGGATATCTTTACATGGCAACGTGGACATGATATTTACCACGTTAATTTGTCAACTAAGCACACCCACAGTCTTGTAGGCTTCCTCTGTTTTGTTTAAACATGCCACTCCAATGGTTGCTTTCTTAACTTGGATAGCGTTTAAAGATCGTCTATATATTGCTACAAGAATGGCTAGTTGGGGAAATGTATCATCTGCATGTGTTTTTTGTTCTTACATCGAGACTTGCGAGCATCTATTCTTTCAATGTAGTTCATCAGCTCAATTATGGAGATTAGTGGTTGTTGGTCTCCTCTGCTCAGCTTTCACTACGGATTAGGATGTTCTATACAATCTCTTGCACTTCCTTCGCCTTTTTACGTGCATCATGTTGCTTTTGAAGTTCTCTTTCCAAGCCTCCTTATACTTTCTCTGGTCCGAAGAAATAAGAAGGCATGAACAAGTCTCTACTCCTATCATATCTATCTATGCATGTGTCGATAAATCAATACGTATGAAACTCATTTTGATAACAAGTTTTGGTGATCATCGTTACGACAACCTGTTAAATTTTTAGTTTGGTTTCCGTATCTAAATGAATTTGTATGCCACGTTTTAGAAAAAAAAAATTGTTACCGAAGAATTCGTTGTAAATACGTTTTTTCGTTAAAATAAAGTATTACACTACAGAAAAAAGAAGAAAATAGCGGAAAAGGTTAAAATATAGTTGCAAAATAAAGTAAGAAGTCAAAGAGCCCTTTCAACTTTTTTTCTAGAGCTTCAAATGTTTACCAATCTTTATTTAGCTTTGCTTTTAGAACTACAACAAGAAAATTAAAGATATCTGATTTTTTGGATGTACAAATCAGTTTTTCTAGAGTTCAACTTTTTAATGCTCTCGATTCTCTCTCATTATTTCTTGGTTACTCTCTCTGTTTTTTTCCTTCTCACTAATTCATGTTTCCTTTTTTTTGTTGATAAAGGATGTTTCCTTTCTTAACATATTGATTATATTTTTATCAATAATTATTATCATTATGTGATATATTAATATATAAATATATATAACAAAGAAATATGCATACATACATACATATATATATATATGTTCTATTAAATGCGTATATAAAAATGTTAAATCTTTATATATTAATTGAGGAGACAAAGAGAGAAAATTTTGAATTTTGAAGATGAGTTGTCAGGCTTAGAGCGATTTGGGGAGTTATTAACCAATGAAAAAAACTCAATTTTTTTATATTTAATCGTGAGATTAATTACAATTCATAATAGTTAAGATACTTAATGATCTGATACATAAATCTAAACAATAAATGAATATTTAATTTGAATTATTTTCAAATATAAAAAGATTTGCAGAATATATTTAAAATTATGTTTATTTTGTTCCACATTGATTGTGAAAGTATAGAAGAGCAATAAAATTACAGTATAAAATAGAGCTCTCATGTTCAATTGCAAATAATCTTTCTTCACATTTTGAATATGTTCGGTTTTAATAAATTGAATCGAATAGTAATTATTTTTTTGGTTAAAAGACGCTTTGAATTGTGTTAAACATAATTTATTTTACATTCTTTAGTTTTGATTTCTTTCGGGTTGAAAACGAACTGAAATGAAAGCATTTAATGTTTCAATTTTCATTTAAATTTTCCAAATAAAAAAGGTAAAATTTATAAATACTTCAATTTAAAATATTTTGATAAAAATTATTTTACAATATTTTTAAAATTCTTGAACAATAAAAAATTGTTAAATTTTTATAAACCAATTTCGTAAGTCCAATATGTCTAAAGCATTAAAAAATTAAAGTGGTGTTTTATTTTGCCCCATATTGTTTATAAGAGTTGTGAAGAACAATAAACTTATTGTATAAAATAGACTTCATATGTTCACTTAGAAGACATTTTTTTATCATATTTTATACGTTTGGTTTTAAGTAATCGAAATGAATAATAATAAATTTTATGGGTTTTGAAATAATTTGAAATAAGTTAAAAACAAGAATTCTGTACTATTTGGTTTTGATTTTCAGATTATAACTAAATCAAAACTGAACCGCTTATTGTCTCTTTCCTTAACACTGAGAAATTTTTATTATTGATTTGGAAACCGATCTGCAAATCACAAAATGAAAGAGAAAATATAGATAAACCACAAAGATAACAATGTTATTACATAATATAGTCTTGGATGGTTTTTCTGAAAAACATTGATGAGAGCCCTGTCCAAAGTTAATTTTACTTTACACTGGTTGCTCTGCTTTATCCACAATAGCAGCTTAAGAAGAACGCAGTTTGAACGTGAAGGAAACTCGTCGCCAGAAGCATGACTAAATCTGAAAATAATGAGTCTTCTCTTTTCCTTGCAAATCGTTTTATAGAGATCCGAGTGGAAGAATCCAAAATAATAATCTAGCTGGCAGAGAGATATGATATGAGATCAACGTAGGAGTCAAACAAACTTAAATATTTTCCACTCCTCAATTCGATGGTCAGAACAACTAATATCTGAACACCACCATACATAAATCAAAAAGAAAAACAAATAAACATAGAGAAAATACATCGTCGTAGAGATAGCCGACACTAGATCCACTCAAATGGAGGGTAGGATTCGATAAAAAAAAGTCATGAACAAAGGAAAAGAAAGAAACATAGAGAAGAGAGGAGAACATAGAAAATCACTGCTGGAAATGACGGTCATAGACTACCGAAACCGGCTAAAAGCTCCAAACGAAAGTAGAAGACGATGACGGCTAAGATTTTTCTATGGGTAAAAAAAACTATTGTGAAGACATAAAGACAACCGCTTATCGTCTCTTTAAGAAAAATAAAATTTTTCTTAAACAAGAAAAAATATCTTATATATTATTAGAGAAGACGTAAAGAGAAAATGATTAAGAGTCGACATTTGATGTGTCTACCATAGAGTTTCTTGGGGGTTATTAACCAATGAGGAACCTCTAAAATTTTTATGCTTAATTGTGATATTAATTACGATAAAAAATAGTTAAGATACTTAATGATCTGATACACATAATCTAAACAATAGATAAATATTCCATTTGAGTTACATTAAAAAAATATGATTTGCAGAAATACTATAATATTTGTTTTTTTTGTCAACAAATGAACCACAATAGGCCGGTCCGATAGCCCATTAGCCCTACATATTCCCTCCACTCTATGGTGGAGGAGGTTCGAACCCCAGTGCCTGAGGATTGTCTCTGGAGACTTAACAACCATGCTACAATGTCCTCGACTACCATAATATTTGTTTTTTTTTCTTTTTTGGTCACAACCATAATATTTGTTTTAAATAATTGTATTTGTAAACAATAAAATATTTAAATTGTTTAAATATTTAAGTTTATTATGAAAACATTAAAATCTTTTAAGTGGTGTATTGTTTTATCCCACATTAGTTGTGAATGTTTAGAGGAGCAATAAACTTACATTATAAAATAGACTTCACATATCGACTTACAAAACATCTTTTCTCACATTTCGTATATGTTTGACTTTAAGAAATCGAACCAAATAGTAATTTTTCTTTTGCTTCAAAAAAATTGAACTAAGTTAAACATAATACCTTTTGTATTGTTTAGTTTTGATTATTTCGGGTTAAAACCGAACCAAGACCGAATCATTTAATATTTCGATTTAATCTTCTTTCAATTAAATCTTGAGAAAAATAAAAATGATAAAGGATTAAAAAAGATTTTAGTTTGAAATATTTTGATAAAAAATTTAAAAAAATCGTAAACAATAGAAAAAAAAATTCTTACTTTTTAAAACTCAATTTTGGTTTTCTTAATCTTAACAGTGGTATGTTGTTTTTTCTTATATCAATTGTGAGAGCGTAAAAGGCCAACAAATTTATAGTATAAAAAGACCTCTTATTTTCATTTAAAACATCTATTGTCAAATTTCGGATATGTCTGGTTTAAAGAACATAACCGAAAGTTTTAAATTTTTTAGGGTTCAAAAATAGTTTAACTTGAGTTAAACAAAATATTATTAGATTAATTTACAGAAATACACTTAAAAGGAAAAGAAATTTTAC
>OVAN01012207.1:0-13955 GCA_900406275.1 Anastatica hierochuntica | reverse complement strand
GAATCGCAGTTTACTCGCAAATATACAGTCGCAAATTACTCGCAAATTTGCAAGGAATTTGCGAGTAAAATCGTTACTCGCAAATTTGCGAGTAAATTGTGACTGAAAATCATTTGCGAGAAGCTAGTTGCGATCGGTCCGTTTTACTCGCAAATCACTCGCAAATCACGATTTGCGAGTGAATTGCGAGTAAAACCTTCCTCGCAATTCTTCCTGTTTCTTGTAGTGATATAAGCTAGAGTACAACAAGATAAGAGTGTCTTAGTCTTGTTGTAGTTTCTGTTCAAAAAGCTTGTATGTGTTTTTGAAAGAGATTTAGTAATATACAAATATCGTGGTAAAGAAATCTATTGTTATAGCCTTAAATTCGTTCCTGTGATAGTTCTCACATTTTCAATTGGTATCAGAGTGGTCACCAGTTTGTTTTATAATAGGTGTGATCCTGTGAAAAAATGGAGAATTATCACGAGTTGATCTCCAGTTCAAAGATCATGCTTGATGGAACTAACTATGGTTCTTGGAAGTCAAGAATAAGATCTATCATAAGGGGTATTGATGTTATGGCATGGACAATTGTTGTGAAAGGATGGGCATAACCAACGGTTACTGATAAGTCAGGGGTTGTGACACCTAAACCAGAGAAAGATTGGAGTGAAACAGAGATGAAGATGTCAAAGTACAACTCTCGAGCTCTATCTACCATACATGCAAGTGTCTCACAGAAACATTTTGAGCTGATTCGGAGAACTGAGATTGCCAAGGAGGCATGGGACATACTTCAGAAACACTTTGAAGGAACATAAAAAGTGCAGAGCTCAAGGAAAGATTTTATGTCTTCAAAATTTGAGAACCTGAAGATGGGAGAGCATGAGACAATTGAAGAATTCAGTTCTCAGATAAGTTCCTTGGCACAGGAAGCTCTTACCTTAGGAAAGAGATACAAGGACAAAAAGTTGGTCAAAAAGTTTCTGAAATGTCTCTCAGCTAAGTATACAACATACATGACAACTATGTCAGTGTCCCTGAACACTGATACAATCAGCTTTAATGAAGTTGTGGGAATGCTTCGAGCTCATGAGATGAAGTTAGATGGAGGAGTTAAGAAAGGAAAAGGTGCGGCACTAATCTCTCATGAAACCACGCAACAGGTGGATACGACAAAAGATCTTGTGAGTATGCTTGTGAGAATATTCGACAAAGTTCTACGAAGAGTTGAGCATGGACAGGGTCATAAAAAGTTCACTATCACTTAGAAATCATCTAAGGCAGAGAAGTCTACTAAGAAACCGGAAATACAATGTTATGAATGCAAAGATTTTGGACATCTTAAGACAGAGTGTCCAATAGTGCGACGAAGGGAGATAAAATGCTTTGGATGCAAAAGGATTGGTCATACACAGCTGGAGTGTATCAACGATCAGAAGCGTCGCAGAGAGAAATCCTTGATTGGGATAGATGAAAATGAGACAGATGGAGACAATGAGGAAGAGGAGGAAACATACAATTTTATTGCATTCATTAGTATCACCGAAATTGAGGAAGAAGTTGAGGTATCAAATTCTGAATCTGAAGATCTCACAGATGATGAACAAGATTGTGATGTTACTGAGAATTATCATCAGGTGTGTCAGACATTGGTTAAGTTGAGAAAAGACAATGTATGATTGATCAAAGAGAAGGAACGTCTTGAGTCACTAGTGATCCTACTGCAGTTGAGCCAGAACACCGCAGACCATGGTACTTTGATAGTGGATGCTCTCGACATATGACAGGGTCACAAGAAAACCTTCAAAGCATCACAGAAAAGGTCATTTTCGGAGATGGGAGTCAAGGAGGTATCAAAGGAAAGGGAGATACTTGTGCAACAGATTTTCCACCACTGAAGAATGTGTACCTCGTTCAGGGGTTGAAAGAAAACTTGATCAGTGTTAGTCAATCCTGTGATGAAGATTTGATGGTTCAGTTCATAAAGATTGACTGCAAAGCGATTGACGAGAAAGGAAGAATTGTGTTACAAGGAATTCGATCAGGAAACAACTGCTACATGTGGGAAAACTCGTCACAATGCTTATCGGCTAGGGATGATCTGAACCTGTGGCATGAACAGTTATGTCATATGAACATCAGACATCTGACAAACATTGTTGATAAGAAGATAGTTCGTGGAGTGCCCCAACTTAAACAGGCAGATAAGATGGTGTGTGGTCCCTGCAACAAGGGAAAACAAGTAAAGGTGCAACACAAAAAGGTTCAAGATATTCAGTCAAAGACAATACTTGATCTAGTACATATGGATCTGATGGGCCCAATGCAGACAGAAAGTATTGCAGGAAAGAGGTATGTGTTTGTGCTAGTTGATGATTTCTCAAAGTTCACATGGGTCAGATTTATTTGAGACAAGGCTGACACAATGAAAAGTTTTAAGATATGGGCACTACAGTTGTTGAATGGGAAAGGTGGTCTGAAGCAGATTTAGAGTGATCATGGTGGTGAATTTCAGAATGAAACCATGAAAACATTATGTGAGAGTCAAGGTATTGTCCATCAATTTTCTGCACCAAGAAGACCTCAACAAAATGGTGTAGTAGAAAGGAAGAATAGAACTTTGCAAGAAATGGCCAGAGCAATGAGGCATGGAAATGATGTACCAACCAGATTTTGGGCAAAAGCAATCAACATAACATGTTACATCATCAATAGAGTCTATGTCAGGAGGGGTACTATAAAGACTTCTTATGAAATTTGGAAGGAAAAAGGTACCAAATCTAGGGTACTTCCATGTATTTGGATGCAAATGTTACATTCTCAACGACAAGGACCATCTGGGAAAATTTGATGCGAGAAATGATGAGGGCATTTTCCTGGGTTACTTTGGAAATAACTCAGCATATCGAGTATATAACACTCGATCGCAGATGATCATGGAATCAATGAATGTTGTGTTTGATGATGTATCAGCTATGAAATAGAGTATTGGTGGCTTAGACAGTGACACATATGAGACTAACACATACCGAGTTGGAAACACAAACAAGTCTGAAGGAGAAGACACAAATCAAGAAGTGACTCAAAAAGTTCATCGAAATCACTACGCAAATGATGTTATAGAAAGAATAGATGAAGGGAGGAAAACTCGAGGAGTAACTATCAACTTTAGGGAGATGGTACAATTTACTTACTTTGTATCTACAATTGAGCCACGAGATCATACTGAAGCACTTGATGATGAATTCTGGATTGGTGCTATGCAAGAAAAATTGGAACAATTTGTTCGAAATGAGGTATGAGAACTTGTGGCACGACCAGATGGGGTGAATGTTATAGGAACCAAGTGGATCTTCAAAAATAAGATTGATGAAAATGGTGTGGTTGTCAAAAATAAGGCAAGACTCGTTGCACAAGGGTATTCTCATATCGAAAAGAGTTGATTTTGAAGAAACATTTGCATCTGTGCCATGACTTGAGTCCATGAGACTGTTTATAGGTATGTCATGCATCTTAAACTTTAATGTGTATCAAATGGACGTTAAGAGTACTTTTCTAAATGGAGTGCTCCAAGAAGAAGTGTATGTACAACAACCCAAGGGCTTCGAAGATGCTACAAGTACAGACCACGTCTACAAGCTAAACAAGGCATTGTATGGGTTGAAGCAAGCTCCATGAGCCTGGTATGAACGTCTAACAAACTTTCTGATTGATAGAGGCTATGTTAGAGGGAGTGTCGACAAGACACTATTCATCTTGAAACAAGAAGGAGATATTCTAGTGGTTCAGATCTATATAGATGACATTATCTTTGGGGGAACTTCACAAAAGCTGCTTGATGCATTCGATCAAAACATGACACAAAAGTTCGAAATGAGCATGGTGGGAGAGCTGAAGTATTTTCTGGGACTGCAGATACGTTAGACAGAAGAATGAGTATTTGTGTCATAGAGTACCTATGCCAGAAACTTAGTGACAAAGTTTGGTTTGGATCACTGCAAAGAAGCAAAGACACATATGAGTACCACAACCAAGTTGTGTAAATATGAAGCAGTGAGGATGTTAACCTAAAGCTCTACAAAGAAATGATTGGAAGTCTTCTTTATCTTACTGCGAGTAGACTAGATCTAAGTTAAGTGTTGAGGTATGTGCAAGATATCAAGAAAAGCCAAAGAAGTCACATCTTGGGACAGTGAAAAGAATCATCAAGTATGTTAAGGGGACAATCAATCTTGGCATCTACTACGCCAAAGGATCAAACAAAAATCTTGCAGAACACTGTGACGCATATTGGGCAGGAAGTGTGGATGATCGTAAGAGCACAAGTGGAGGGTTTTTCTTTCTAGGAAATAATCTAATCTCGTGGTTGAGCAAGAAACATAATGTTGTATCATTGTCCACAGCATAAGCCGAATATGTCGTCATGGGAAGTTGTTGCACACAAGTCATGTGGATGAAGCAGATGTCAGCTGATTACGGAATGGACTCTGGATCGTTCTTGGTTTACTGCGATAACAAAAGTGTCATTGACATATCCAAAAATCTTGTACAACACTCAAGGACAAAGCACATTGACATAAAGCACCACTTCATCAGAGAGCTTGTGGAGGAGAAACATGATTGAACATGTTGTCACAAATTTGCAATTAGCTGATTTGTTCACAAAATCATTAGATTTTAACCGTTTTGTTACACTGAGGAAATCAATTGGTGTATGTGAGATATAATGTTTTTGTCGAGTGTGCAAGGTTGTGATAGATACTGATTCAGGTGTATATAAGGCTTTGACTTTGTTTGGAATCTAGAATCCTAGATCGAAAAAAGCTGCGAATCATGTTGTCATGCTCTGAAAAGTACAAGTTCTGCATAAAGAAAGGTTGCAAAAAGCTGAAGAAGAACTTAAACTCTTATAAAAGAAAAATTATTGCACTTGAGAAGTCAAGTGATAGTGCAAGTCTTACTATGTTAATATCTGTGACAGTAGTTGTACTGGAGGAAAATCCAATGATAATACAAGGTATGATCCCTGAAATAAAGCTTGCATCGACCAAAATTCCAGCTTCTTTCTATGACAGATAAAGGTTGAAAACTGACTAGGGGCATGATAAAGGCATGACATAGTGAAAGTTATCCTTCAAAGGCATGATCACCATATGTCACAAGTCTAAAAGAGCTGAGTGTATGCTTTGATCTAGATGCTGAGGTAGCCCGTGTAGTACTTCAGGAGAAAAAGGTTTGTGAAATTCAAAAATGAATAGTAATTAAATTTTGCTTTTCCAATCTAATTCAAAGATGTTGCACATGTGATGTCATTGCAGGATATATTTCCACTTTGTGATTTGATTGCTAGTGGTTGCGTTTGTGTGGTCTATGAGTCGTATCACTAATTTGTGTCGTCAAGTGTTTCAGCGAATCAGGGATGGTCTGGGTTAATTCTAGTAAGTTGAGACATTATGTACTGTATCAACAAGGACTTAAAAGAAATGTTATATTTGATACTTTTCTTTGGCAATGAAAATATGTGTATGTCGCAGAGAACTGGATTGATAGCACAAATAAAATACAATATGGTTAGTAGACTTAGCGAAGAATTCCTCCGAAAGGTAGAGGTGTGAATCAGTCAGGGAAGATAAAGAGAAAGAAAAAGTTCTCCTCTGCAACAGTCGGAACAATAAAGGTTGTCATACACATGTTTCTACATGACAGATTTTCCATGTGATACCTACGAAGTCCAACAGGTAAGTCTGCTTGATCCGTCAAACATCTGGTTATTACTAATGACTTTGGTTTTTACCTTTGCATGCTCTCAAGCAGAGGGAGATTTGGGTGGTGACTGATGGAGGCTTTGATGATGGGGGAGTGGTCGAAAATTGATTCTCTCAGTTATTGTAGGTGGTAATCGATTCACTAGTGTAGGTTTATGGGGGAGTTACAGAGCAGATATGATGGGATAATTGTATTCTTGTGGATTTGTTGTTTAGTGATTTGTCTAATCTGTCATTGCAGGTGTTTTTTGATGTTAGATGGATTTTTTCCATGACTTTTAGACATGCATGTGCTCTATGGTAGTCATGTGATTTGTGTGTTGCAGGTGCTTGAGAGACACAAAGCTAAAAAACAGGAGAGATTGAAGATGCAAGACTTGTTACAATACTTGTTACAGTACTTGTCACAGTACTTGTTACAGTACTTGTCACAATACTTATTACAATACTTGTCACAATACCTATTACAGTACGTATTACAATACTTATGGCAATATCTGTGATAATGAGGCAAATGACGATGCCACAGGAGTGGAAGCAACAACAAGATTCTGGATAAGGATGAGCACGATATTGTGAATCAAGAAGATTTAGTGTATCTTGGCTGTTGGAGATTGTTGGAGAATATTCTTGATGAGATATTATGAAAAGATAATTATGGAAATATTTATGTTTTTATATTTCATAATTATCTATTAATTTCTAGGGTTTTTAATCTATGGGTATTAATAGATTAATAATATGATGGTTTTCTCTTGAACGTTTTAGAAGAGAAAGAACATCCAGCAAGGTTTTTTTTAGAGCTTTTGTAAGAGGCTGCGGTGAGAGACTCATGAACTTTGTATTCAACTTTGTATTCAGTTCTTGAGTGGTATAGGCTAGAGTACAACAAGATAAGAGTGTCTTAATCTTGTTGCAATTTCTGTTCAAAAAGCTTGTATGGTGTTTTTGAAAGAAATCTAGTAGTATACAAATATCTTGGTAGAGAAATCTATTGTTATAGCCTTGAATTCGTTACTGTGACAGTCCTCACATTTTCAGTTTGGTTCCCTATAATTAGAAGCAAGTATGAGCTCATTTGTTTTGGTTCCCACTTTCAGTTGTTGATTTTAAAGAATCAGTGAGTCATCAAAAAGATTTATGTTCAGAAGGAGAAGTCATTGATCTGTAAGTAGCAACTTTGAAATTTGATTTTAGCTTCTCGAATTTGAACTTAACTGTTGGATTTAGTAAGTGTTAGTGTATTTGGATGATGAATTATTGATGCCTTAGTAATTTGATTGATCTCTTTGTGATTGTGACTCTGTTTCATATCCTCGTAGTTATTGTGCTCTCTGTGACCATTGACTCGGTCTCATCTCCACTCTGACTGTGACATTGTTCTCACCAATTTGAAAAACATAAACGGAGCTATTGTCCAAAATCAGAATATCTACAACAGAATCCATTATCCCATTTCTTATCTTAGCAAAAAAAAAGTGTGTGTCTTTGATTGACTTTGTATGTGTATGTGTCTTTGATTGACTTTGTATGTGTGTGTGTTTTTAATTTCTTTGACAGTAAACATTACATCAGAAGCTTACTTTGTATATGTCTTATATGTGTAATTTCAGGGAACATTACCAAAAGGCCAAGAGATAGCGGTGAAGGGATTAACAAAAAGTTTATGACAAGGAGATATGGAGTTTAAGAATGAGGTTTCACTCTTGACAAGACTCCAACCTAAAGACAACTGCATTTTGGTTATTTTCACTCTTATCCTTGGTGAGCCTTTGAAGACGGTTGCATTTTGGTTAGTTTTAGAAACTTTTAGACATACTAAGGCCAATGCTATAGCTATTTCTATGATTTCTTAGTCATTGTGAGAATGATAGCTTCTCTGTATATAGTTTGTAAAGAAGTATACTTTCGTAGCTTGATGCTTACTATGAAGGAGAAAGGTGTTCACTATCTATAGGTTATTTGCTTTGAATTAATCATTATTATAAAACGTAACAATAACACTTGTTCATTATGCAGATAATAACACTTGATCATTATTATAATACGTGAGATAATAAGACTTGATCATTATTATGCAAACAATAACAGTTGATCTTCTTCTTCCTCCTCTGTTGCACTTTCATTTAATTACAAAATCAGTTTTTTGGAAATATCGGTTCAACCCGCGGGTCGGTCCCCGAACCAATTAAGTTATGCGGGTTGGGCCTGGAAATATTATTTAAAACCGCAACTTACCACGGGCCAACCCGCGAAACCCGAAAAAATAAGAAAACCGCGCGGGTCAGGCTACTTGGACACGGACCGACCCATTTGACATCTTTAATGTAACACATATGTTGTAACATTTTCTTTTACAGCATGTAATATGCTAGTGTAAATTCGGATAGTGACACTATCACAAATCCAAAGATTGATTTTGCTATCTATGTCACCAAAATGCACTTATTTTTGTGTCACACATAGAGAACTCCATAGTTAAGTTTATTTATGCTTGAGTAACACTAGGATGAGTGACATTCCATAGATATTCTGGAAAGTGAGCTTCCCGAATCATGCAAGTGAGGACAAAATACGGGGAAAGATCGCGTGGTGATTGCAGAGACAGTAAATCATTACTTTAAAGTCTCCTCGAGGTAGCACTCCCGAATGTCAGACATGGTGGGCCCGCAACTCAAAGAGAGGCATCAAAGTACATGGGAGGGACGGTCGAGGGTGTTACAAAATAATTCGGATCCAAAATTTCGAATCGGACCCGAACCGAATAAGACAGAAGCAAACCTCTGAAAAAACAAAGAAAAACAGGAATGGTTCCTAAGCTAAAATGTTTCGAGTACCCGAATCGAACCGGAATTGTATCGGGAACCAAACAGGTTCTCGTATGCCTATATATACATATAATGATTTTATAGAAAATATTAGTTTTTATATTATTTTATTTGATTTTTTCATGTAATTCTGTTTTTTCTCACATAATTCGGGATTTTTCGGTTTTTGGATCCAATTCGATTCTTTTCAGAATTCCAAAACCGATCAGAATCGACCCAGACCCAGACCCGAAGAATCATTTTTTCACCTCTATAAATTACCATGTGTAAGATTGAGTTATGGATATAATTCATACTTAAATAAAAAAAGTTACCAATCAACGATGAATGAAACAAAAATATTAAATTTGAGTTTATATTTTAATAAGTTATAGTTGATTATCATTTTGAGTTATATCTTTTATTACATTATTAACTCAATTTCAATCAACATCCTAAAAATTGTGATGAGTTAATGGTTGAAGTAATCATTTCTCTTTAATTTCTTGCACCTAGGGACTATGACTACTTGTTTTGTTTCTTATTTAAATTTTCAGTTGTATTCTAAACCATTTTGTTATTCTAGATACATAAAAATATTCTAAGAATTCAATCAATATATCTTGCAAATTAGTAAAACTGTGTACGACATTTTATTTTCGATATTTTGCGTCAAATGAAAACAATATTAAAGATTTTGTTAACTTTGTATAATCTCTTTAAGTAATTAAAAGGTAAATTATCATTTAAAAAAACTAACGATAAATGCTCATTGTCAAATACAAAGCCAAGGCGATGGATTTGCAAGAGATCAAGTTCTTTTCCGGTTCTCAAATTCTCATCAATCTCCTGCAGCGAGAGGAGTCTCCCAACGACCTTCATATGATCCTTAGTGACAATTGAATGATTGTGTTGTCTTTTCTTTCTTTTCGGTTTTATTTTGTTTCGAGTTTGCAGAATGTTGTTGCTCATGATTTGGTGAGACATGCTTTCTCTGCCTCTGTTGCTTCCTTGTGAAGTCTTTGAATAAGTTTAATAAAGGGTTTTTCTGATAAAAAAAAAGCTCATTGTCAAATATATAAATATGCAATAATTTATAGCCAATATGTAAATGAGATATAAAATAAAATTGCAAATATACTATGATATTCCTTTTTTTTATTTCTAGTTAATTTTATTAAAATTAATATTATTTATTATTAAATTTGTGATAATACGTTAGGTAACTGTTTGGACAAAAATGATAACTCATATTTCTATAACAAATTATGCTAAAAGATTTAAGTCAAAATTGTAACTAAATTATTTTTCAATCAAACATTAATAAATGATTAAACATATACTTCATTAAAAAGAGAGAGAAAGGACGTTATTCATGTGTATGTTTGGATTCAGTTGTTTGTTCTCCACCGTCCTTTGTCTCTGAAGGTTAGTCCATCAACTCGTCGGCTTTGTTTACAGAAATAATGTGTCGTTTGTCGGCTTTGTATTTCATCTATGTATCTTTTGTGTTAATAAATCCACTAGATAGATAAAAAAGAATCTTATCATCAAGAATTAAAAAATGGTGGCCTAGCCTCCAAAGAATGGTGTTGTTAAATGTTCATAAATGCGAAACTAAAAATTTTCTTTAGCTACCCTATTAAAATAAAGTAATTCTAAAAAATCTACCTTATTTGACAAAAAAAAAATCTACCTTATAAAATCTAACTACAAAAATTAAAATAAATATCTATTTAAACTATTTATTTGTATAGGATTCATATACATTACTAAAATTCAAATTTTGTTTGGATTTCTTTTTAAGAAATTCTCTTAAATAGCATGTTTTTTGGTTTCTCACCCACATCTAGCATACGAACCTGAATTTTTCCACCTCTAACATTTTTCATTAAGACATTGACTGTTTTTAGAAAGACTTTCTTAAAATTCTAACAATTAGAAAACTTCTCATAAACCTCTGTCAAAGTTCCAAAAATTAAGAAGCATATCTGTAGTTTCAGAAATACTTTCTTAATATTTAAGAAGAATATCTAAAATTTCAGAAATACTTTCCTAAAAATGCTAGATCTTGGAAATTAGGTCAAATGTGCTAGATTTGGCCAAAAAACGTAATTTAGTGCTAAATATGATAATTGTCCTTCTTTTTATTTATATTTATGCATTATTATCTAATACTTAAATAATAACTATATGCATTCCGAAAAAAATAATAACTATATGCAAATATAGTATACAGAATAATATATTGTTGGCAGAAAAAACAAAATTATATACAATTAAGTGTGTGTGTAATTAAAATTATATCCGCAGACAACGCGGATTTAATTTGTATTACACTGTGTATTTCAACCGAACAATCCAACTAGAAAATTAATCACATATTTTCTAAAAAAGATCTATCTTTTTAGTTTTCCGAATTCTCAACATATTTTTGGATGATGATTGTAATTTGTAAACAACACCGAAAACTAAAAGTAAAATATTAATACTTTAAAAATAAAGAGATTCGAAAACACTGCTACAATCAATTTGAGATAAATAAGCATAGAACTGCAAAACATTAATTAGATCTTAGTTGAAATTATTGAGTTAAGAGAAAATCTCCTTATATTGCATCTTTAAAGAACAACCACATGCAAAACCGATATTCATTATATTGCTTTGACCAAATGAAGCTACAAGCTCACATTTGACCGCATAATATAAGTAGACAATATTGACTATCAACTACATTATGGTTTGATACATTTTAGCTGAATCTCGACTCCCTTCTAGAGGAAACCAAATTAAACTTGCCTAAGAAAAAAATTAATATCACTAGTCTCCATTATCAATTTGGAGCTTCAATCAAGGGAGAGCACAACTTCACATCCTGAGGCTTCACCATCATAACCAAACCAAGTCCAAAAAGTCGTACGAGAGGATAACCCAAGGACACACCACAAATCAAGCCAATAATATAAACTAAAATCCTTAAAATATTTAGGAGAATAAAAGACTTAAGCCCCTGCCAAAGAACCAATAAGAGATTCGAGTTTGAAAGCTCTCAAACTGTTAAACTGGCACAAGTACATATTCGAGATAGCCACAACATCAACCTAAACCTTCAATTACAACTAGACACATAATGTTTAAAAAACTAACAAAGATATGAACCAAGACCTTTTGAAAATTGATGCAATGTTAGAGATATAAGAGGATACGCGTTGAGCAAAAATCAGCTTTAACCACAAATTCACCTCAACTTGCCGTTGATCTGACCATGTATACGTTAAATATGAGCCCAAGCCTTTGAATCCATTCTCCATACTTCGCTATCACATCAGCTGCACAACGCCAAGTATTTAGTGGGACGACTATGTCTAGAGAAGGAGCAGTCGAAGATTTTTGATCAGTCTTTTTTTGAAAATTTAGGCGACGATGAAAAAATAGTTTTTTAAATGAGTTGACAATAAAGAAACAGTTTTGATGATCGACTATCCTACACTTTGATGCAATTGAGTTGAAGTGTCACTCTCTTGTAGAGAAAATCGAAAGAAACTTGTCTAAGAAACATTAAAAGTTGCTAGCTTCCACGGAGGCCATAGATATGCAATTCAAATCAAGGCAAAAAAAAAAACTAAAATATTGAGGCTTAACCATCGAAAGTTCATCCAACCAAATCCAAAGAGTCGCACGAAAAGATAAATCAATAAAATATCACATATCCAACTAGTAATCCGAGCGGAAATCCTCAAATACTTAGGAGAGAAAACAAATCTTTAAACTTCTATCAAAGAATAAATGGGAGATGTGAGTTTGAAAATTTTCAAACTACTAAATCAACACCAATATACCTTCAGGATAGCCGCACCAGAGACATAAACCTCGATTACAATTAGGCACACAACAAAAAGAAAACCAGAGAAGAACTCTATTTGAGAAAGTCAATGCCTTGCCAGAGATATACATAATATAACATTTGTTGACCAGAAAATGAGTTTTGACTGCATATGACAATCGGTCTTCAACCCCAGTATGTCATGGATATAACCATGGAGACACCAAATTTAGAGATTAAAATAAACTTGCATAATCAAATCCTACTATATATTAAAAGAGAAGTAACTTTAGTTGTTTATGTACACGTGTCATTCATAGGTGCATTTTAGAATTAAACGTTTTAATTTGATTGGTTGATGAGTTTTCAAGTTTTTCATTTTTTTTAATTTTTTCGACACAAATTAAGGTAATTAATACCAAAGGAGCAAATAATTAGAGATTATACAATTTAACAAGTTTAGATAACCTAAGTTATTGCTTTGTATGCGTTTTTATGAATAAGGTAATATTAAACTACAATTTATGTGGACTATAATTTCGGTATATAAATTATAAAAACAATAATATAGAATAACACAATTATGCAAATAGTAAACATAAAAGTGGAATGTAATTAAATTCGATCAATAAATATTGAAATCATAATTAAAGAATTATTAAATTATGGAATTATAAAATTACAACTAATTTGTACGAAAATTTCATCCTACATATATGGAAACCTGCATGTCCGTGAATTTAAAATATTACAAAATTAAGGAAACTAACATTTAATTTTCCTTGATTAATAAGCTTATTGAAATGTATAAATAAGGTGTGGTCATTCAAGCAAAATACATAGTATCGATTTTCTTTGATTAAAAAACACATACCTTCAATGGTTCAGGTTAATGTTCATGAAGTGATTATACCTCCTAACGATTTTACGATTAATGTTAGGGTTCTAAACGTTTGGAAACAACCTTACGCATATGGTGTCAATCTTGAATTAGTCCTTGCGGATGAATATGTAAGTCTTTATAATATTTTTATATTTAATATTCAAGTTAAATATATTTTTTTATATTTTTTATTATGGATTAACAATATATCGATTGTATAATGTGGATGAATGTGTTTGAAACAACCTTACTAATCGTTTTTTTATCTCATTGATGAGCTTACGATTAGCTAATGTCCATGAATATATATTATCAATTTATATAAGTTAGCTTTGTCAAGAACAAAAAACAATCTTCATCTTCTTTATCTTTTCTTCTTCTCTTTCTCTTCATGAAACTATGGTTTGAGATCGCCGGTTTTTGAGCATCAAGAACATTCTTTGTTATACCACTACAATCGTGAAGGTTGTGTTTAACATGCATTTCCTTTTTTATTTTGCATAGGCGTGACGTATTTGTATAATAATCTTCGTTTTCTTTTTGTTTTTTTGTTTAGTAATGTCGGATTCAAATTCATATTCTATCAACCAAGATATTTCAGGAAGAAAAATTGCAAATGGTAAGTCATTCTTAAGATATTAGAGCAAATTGTCAAAAATAACCTAAAACAAATATTTTTCTAAGGAAGTAAC
>OVAN01012206.1:0-13955 GCA_900406275.1 Anastatica hierochuntica | reverse complement strand
GGATGAATCCAAGACTTCCATCGAACATCAAAGGAGACTCAATCCTAAACTAATAGAAGTTCTCAAGAAGGAGATTCTAAAACTTTTGAGTGTAGTCGTCATCTATCCCATTTCTGACAGCACATGGGTGAGTCCGGTACATGTTGAACCAAAGAAAGGTGGAATCACTGTCATCACTAATGAGAAGAACGAGCTCATTCCCACCAGGACTATCACTAGCCATAAGGTGTGCATTGATTACATGAAGCTGAACTCGGCCACGAGAGAGGATCATTATCCATTTCCTTTTATTGATCAAATGCTGGAATAACTTGCTAACCATCCTTATTATTGTTTTCTTGATAGCTATTCAGGTTTCTTTCAGATTCTCATCCATCCGGCAGACCAGGAAAAGACTACATTCACATGTCCATATGGTACATATGCTTACCGGAGAATGCCATTTTGATTATGCAATGGACCTGCGAGTTTCCAACGATGCATGATGTTTATCTTCACTGACTTGATCGAAGATATCATGGAAGTCATCATGGATGACTTTTCGGTTTATGGTTCTTCTTTTTCTAACTGCTTATCTAACCTTTGCATAGTTTTAGAAAGATGTGAAGAGAAACACTTGGTTTTGAATTGAGAGAAATGTCATTTTATGGTACAGGATAAGATTGTAGTTGGTCATGGGATCTCTGAGAGAGGGATCGAAGTTGACAAAGCCAAAGTGGAGGTGATGACGAGCCTGCAACCTCCTACTTCTATCAAGGATGTCCGCAACTTTCTCGGGCATGTAGAATTCTACAGACGGTTCATCAAGGATTTTTCCAAGATAGTCAGACCTATGACTCGATTGCTCTGTAAGGATGTCAAATTTGATTTTGATACTGTTTGTTTGTTAGATTTTCATACAATCAAGGAAGCACTAGTGAGCGCTCCAATTGTGCAGCCACCGGATTAGGATTTACTTTTCGAGGTAATGTGTGACGTTAGGGACTATTTGATATGAGCAGTGTTGGGTCAGAGAAAAGACAAGAAGCTCCATGTGATCTATTATGCCAACATAATACTTTATGACACTCAGATCAAGTGTGGGACTACGGAGAAGGAGCTTCTAGGTGTGGTTTACGCATTCCAGAAGTTTATACAATACCTGGTGGGATCGAAAGTCATTGTTCACACTGATCATGCAACTTTGAGATACATGTCTAAGAAATATGCTAAACCGAGACTGTTGAGTTGGATTTTGCTTTTGCATGAATTTGATTTGGAAATTTGTGATAAGCGTGGTATCGAGATTCGTGTTGAAGACCATTTGTCTCGATTGTGAGTGGAAGCTGATACACCACTCGATGATAGCTCCCTTAAGAGAATGTCTATATAGTTACTTTTCTAGAGGATGAATACATGGATAATGTTGATTGTTTTGCCATTAGACAAATTCATGATGAAATGCCTTGGTTTGCAGATTTTGCGAATTTTCTGAGTGCAGATGTGGAGCCACCGAACTTCGCAGGTTAAGCGAAGAAGAAGTTCCTCGGAGATGTTAGATATTATTTCTGGGATGATCCTTTTCTCTACAAGATATGTTTTGATGGACTTTTTTCGCAGGTGTATTCTAGTGTCTGAGGTGCAAGGTATTCTGTATCACTACCATGGTTCTGAATATGTAGCATATTTTGCTACTTTCAAAACTGTTTCAAAAGTGTTGCAGGCAGGTTTCTGGTGGCCAACACTCTTCACGGACGCCAATGATTACGTCTCTAAGTGTGATGCTTGTCAAAGAAAAGACAACATCAGTAAGCGGAATGAGATGCCTCAGAACTTCATCTTAGAAGTAGAGGTTTTTAACGTATGGGGTATTGATTTCATGGGACTTTTCCCATCTTCTTATGGAAATCAATACATTTTAGTTGCAGTAGACTATGTTTTTAAGTGGGTTGAGGCATTGGCCAGCCCCTCTAATGACGCCAAAGTGGTCCTGAAGATGTTCAAGTCTGTGATCTTCCCTCGTTTTGGCGTGTCAAGAGTGGTAATAAGTGATGGAAGATCCCATTATATCAACAGGTTGTTTGAGTATTTGCTGAAGAAGCATGAAGATAGACACAAGGTAGCCACACTTTATGATCCTCAAACAAGTGGACAAGTTGAGATTTCCAACAGAGAAATCAAGGGAATCTTGGAAAAAAGTGTAGGCAAAACTCAAAAAGATTGGTATGTGAAGCTAGATGATGCGCTATGGGCATATCAAACCGCCTACAAGACACTACTCGACACTATACTGTTTCATTTGGTGTATGGGAAGGCATGTCATTTGCCTGTTGAACTTGAGTACTAGGGAATTTCGGCTACGAAGTTGATGAACTTCGACATCAAGCCTGCAGCTGAGAAGCGAATGATTCAACTCAATGAACTTGACGAGATAAGATTGAATGCCTATGAGAACACAAGAATCAACAAGGAATGAACTAAAGCATTCTATGATAGGAGGATCATTCCATGCCATTTCGCTGCATGAGATTAGGTACTTTTGTTTAACTCATGTTTACGATTGTTTCCAGGAAAGCTCATCTCGTGTTGGTTGGGACCATTTCTGATTGCTGAGGTCCGACCATATGGAGCTATCGTTCTTGATGCCAATGGAAGAAGATTCACTGTGAATGGCTAAAGACTTAAGCCATATATTGCAGATGAGCCATCCGAAGAAAGAATGCGATTTGTTTTAATGGATCCACCTGCCATCTGATCGCATTACAGTCAGGCTCGAGACTTTAAACAAGCGTTGAGTGGAAGGAAACCCACTAGGTAGTTTTCTTTTTTATTTTACTAGTTTTATAGTTTTTTTTGTCTTTGTGTTTTGGTTTTTGGTGCTTTTAAAGTTTTCTGTGTTTTTAGCTTTCGTATTGTAGAAAACAAGATCCCCTCCTAAACAGAAGGACAGAGATCGATCGATCCCTGTCCCATGATTGATTGATCCCTGCCTAATTTCGTACCAAAATTGAGGGATAATGATCAATCGATTCTTCTACCAGGATTGATTGATCCATGTCTCAAGGTCGATCAATCCTTGTCACAGGATCGATCGATCTTTATCCCGATGACATAGCCATAAAACGCAACTCCCAAGTCAGTTTCCTCATATTCATCTTTTACACAAAACGAAAAAATCACCCATAGGCTCGACTTTCCTCGATTCTTCACGGATCTGATTCATTTTTGGGTTTAAATTCAAGAGAATTTCGTTCTCTATCTTCCGATCCGATCAGATTTAGAAAAATCGAAGGTATGTGTCCACAATCTCTACTAGCAGATTTTTCTGAGAAATTTGGGAACTTTTGATTTCTTAAATTTTAATCAAAGTTTGGTGTTTGAATGATCTTATCTACATGTTATAAGATGTTTAGAAGTAGGATTGCACCTGAATTTAGCATTTTGAGGATTGAACTTGGTGATTTTATGATTTCGCGTTTCGTACCCCAGATTTTTGTGAGGATGCATGTTTCTTCATGATTTTCCTTGTGTATTGATGATTTTATTCTTTTGTGGCATTTTGTATGAATGATTATAACATGTTTTGATGATTGGTTGCAATGAAATTGATTGGTTTCACTTGGACTTGAAATGCAAAACGAAAATTGGACATATTTGATGTTGTTCTTGCTTTGATGAGTGATTTGATGCATGCTCTTGATGTTTATGAGATTGATTTCAACAGGAACATTTCTCTTTGAATTAGAGTGAATAATTTTCATGTTTGTAGCGTTTTGATTCGGATACTAATTTGATTTCCAAGTGGTTGTTTTTAGCATGAATGGGTAGACGCAAGATAGGAGAGGTTCTGAAGACGAGGATCCTGAATAGTGACAACCTACATAAGCGGTTTAAACGAACTGATCTGACACATCCCGCTAACAGTCCCGTTATAAAAGAGTGGGACGAGTACGACTCGCAGTTCCTGCAGGACTTGGGACACATTACTTTCCCGATGACCCAAGTCATTGATGACGACCTCCTGGATGCGTTAGGTATTCAGTGGGATTTCTGTGATCTCTTTGACAGGATGGGACTTCGAGGCTTGTTGGAGCTTCAAGAGCATTCTACCCCGAGTTGTGTCGGAAATTTTTGGCTTCTGCACGCTTTGTTTACCAGGATTTGGACAACCTGGTAGCTGACCAAGGCACACTCTCCTTCATTGTGCAGGGTCAGTTTCACTCTATCTCTCTCATGGACTTGACTCGAGTTTTTGGTTTTGCGTAGGGCCGAGGTACTTGGGTACCAACTTTGCCAAGGTCTAGTGAATTTTGAGACTATATTGTTGCTGGGAAATTTGTTTCTCAGAGCGTGAAGCAGTCGCGTATCCACAGTCCTGTCCTTCGCCTCGCGGCCAAGGTTCTTATTTCTCACATGTATGCTAAGTCTATTTAGGCTGTTGTGACCAACGATGAGTTAGGTCTTCTTTTTATTGGTGTTGGACATACATGGGACTTGAGAGCTCATATCCATTATGTGGCGGTTATGAATCTGAACATGGCTGCAGTGGTTGTTGACAAGTTCGCTTTCTTAAAGGTGGTGGCTTCTGAGAAGAAGTCCTTTCTTGCGGGTGCTCTTATTACCCGACTTCTGCATTTTGTCAGGTTTGACTTTACTAGTTACCAGAGGGTGGAGGTCAAGCTCCCCATGCAGGTGATTATACAATAAGACCAGAGACCTGACCATGCTTTCCTCGATGGGAAGCATCACGTTGACTGCGCCATTCTAGCTTCCCCCGAAAGTATTCTATAGACAGCTCGAGACCATTAATCTATCACTTCCATGACAGACAGCACAGGTCTCTCTACATTGAGTTGCCATGCCTGAGATTGACATCTCTTTCTGATTCACTGGGTATCGAGTTCTGCCTCCTCCAGAGCGTCTTTTTTCTTGTCTCCCTTCTTTTAAGAAGGGTTCTTCAGGTCCTGCTGGGGATCATGTTGCTGATGATGCTAATTATAAGGCTCATATGCCTCCACCTGTTGCACCTACTGATCCTGAGATCGCAAAGCTGTTTCCGTAAGATTTCAGTGCCTATGAGCTCGACCCGCCACTGTGACCTTTTGCATCTGCTGCAGATATTAAAGCTTGGACAGTTTAGAGTAATCAGAGGACGAGTTCTCTCATGCTGCGTTTTGCCAGAGGACTCTCCAGGATAGAGAGATTGCTTTCTTGTTATCCTAGCAGGTCTGTTCCTGAGGATGCTATCAGGCGCAGAGCGCCACTAGTTCTTGCAGCTGTTGCAGATGATGATGACGAGGAGACTGAGACTGAGGAGTCAGATGAGGATGAGACTCAGGAGACTCGCGCGACTCTTGGTCGAAAGGAGGCCAGACGGAGCAAGGAGCGCTACAAGAGGAGACAAGACTACGCCTCAGGAGAGGCAGACAGACGCCCCAGAGTTAGCCTTGGACAGAGGCCTAGCACTTCCCGAGCAGCTCAATAGTTTCTCTTTCCTTATTCTTTTCATTTCTGTTTTATTTTTCTTTTTCTTTGGATTGTTACCTTTTATTTGCTAATTACCCCTTCCTTGGATTTCGCACCGAGACGGTGTGAGATAAGTCTGCGGGAGGTTACTTATGCTTTTCTTTTTCTTTTGGTGTGATGTTTGAGTCATTTATATGTTTTTATTGAGTCATTTTTATGGACTGTTTATGCTTTATGATGATTTCAGACTATTATCTCTGCGCATTGCACTTTATTTATATCCTCATCGACCATTTTATTTGAGCTTTTAGCGTAAGCAAACCGGAATAACTCATGACCAAACCCCCCACCAGAAATCTCTGGAACTCAAGATTTTGTCTGAAATGTTAATAACTCTATTTATCTTGTCTACTAATTAACTTAATTGCTTTGATCTAGGAACTTGAAATCAGGAATCAAACCCATCATTAAGGATTACATCCCCATTTCTTCTACCAATCTTTTTGGTAATCATGATTGACCAGACTCATCTTTAGTCTTGCACAACACCCTTACCTTATCTCCTTGAATCTCCATACATTTCTTTTGAATCTTATATGCAAACGTGTGTAAAAAATGGAGAAAATAAGGTAGACATGATCCTTCTAATTGCTTAGGTAGGATTGAACAATTTAGGTGGTTTAGACACGATCCTGAGTGTCTGATTTCTCGGTGTTGGGTGTTTTGGAGGTTTAGATGGATATGTTGCATTTCTTGTGTTCAAAATATAAAAACGTTGTTGTATTGCTAATTTCTATCAGAATTTCGTTTGTAAAAAATCAAAAATTGCTTTCTTTTTCTTCATATATAGTTTAGAAATTAGCATTTGAATATTATTTTGTTGATTGGATTCACCCTGAAGAATGCACGTATTTGATTTACTTTTTGATTGGTGGTTTGTACTTGGGTAGTTAGGGGACGTGGATATCAATATACTCTTTCTCTCGTGCGATTTTTGCATAATGTCTTGCATCCTGGTGCAGTTTTTGATTCCCTAAACACTCTAAGCCTCACCACTAAAAGCCTTGAATACCTAGCCTGATTTCTTGATTACGAGTTCTTTGGTGAAAAAGTTTCATGCCTATCTTAAATGAATGTAGAGAGTAATTAACATGAATACTGAGTTTGTAGGTCCAGATTTTGGAGTATGGATAGGTTTGGGAGGTCATGTAGCGATTCTTGGGGAGAATGTTCTAACTGTTCTGAGTCTATATGGTTAGCGAAAGTAGTGCAGAGAAGGTTTTCAGATAGCATAAGATCCATTCGGTTTTCAAACTTCTTTTCACGTAGGCTTAATTTTCGTATCCTTTACTTGAGGACAAGCAAAGATTCAAGTATGGGGGATTTGATGTGTTTGTATTTTAGTGATTTTTATTATGGTTTTTAGTTGAGAAATATGGTTTTTAGTATGTATTCGAATCTCTTTGGAGCGAATTTGTGTTTTCTAGTGTTTTTACAGGTTACGAGCTTGGATGTACAGAAAGATCGCATTTGGGACAGATTTCAAGCATCGAAGGAAGTGTTTTTGAAGAGAAGAAAAATGTCCTGACAGAAGGACGGGGATAGATCAATCTCTTTCCAGGATTGATCGATCCCTATCCTGAATTCGCACACCGATTTTACGAAGAACCAAACCGAACATATCGTGAACCAGATTTCAATATTAAAACCTAAACTCGTGTTTCCTGTTTCATTATGCTGTTTTTTCTGAGTTTTGAGAGCAAGAGAGAGATTTGTAAGCCTGGGGAGAAGAATCATCTTTCGTACTTCGAATCTGAGAAGAATTTTGAACCTTACTCTTTATTTTTGATCAATACAACGATGTCTCTCTCTAATTTAGTTATGACCACGGTTACGGTTACCACAGTTAAGGTTGATTAACCACCGGTTACGGTTAGAAAAAATGCTTAACCTTAACCTTAACCATTTAATATACGGTTAAAACGTTTACGGTTAAATACGGTTACGGTTAAACGGCTACGGTTAAATACGGTTACGATTATCTAATAATTAAGATACGGTTAATAATTTTAGTTATTATTATATTTAAAAAATTATTTTGATAAGATAAATAAAATTGGCTAACTTAATAATAATAATTATATTTAAAAATATGTTTTGAAATTTAAATGTTAAATCCAAGGAAAATTTTTTTTGTATTTTTTTACACTAAAAAAGTTGGTGTTCTTATTAAAATTTACTAGTTTGGTTTTGGTTAAATCCAACCAAAACGATCATATTCATATTTTTCATAGTTTTGATGATAAAATGTGATCTATATTCATATTTATCATAGTTTTGATGGATTTTGGCTGGAAAAGAGGAAATATACGTCAAATAAATTATGAAGATAGAAGTGAAAGCAATTTACTTTGGAACTTTTTTGACTTTTTTAAATGAATAAATTTGAATTTTGATAATAAATATAAGGTGTATATCCTAATGCTAATAAAAGTGATAACTGAACTATGAACTATGAATAATGGTGTCGATCAATTTTTGTCGATGCATAAGGTTCATGCATATTGTTATTAATAGAGTTCACGTAAAATGTGTGTGTATATATATATATATATAATTCTTTTTAAAAAACGGTTACGGTTACAATTTTGCGGATAATCTCACGGTTAACCGACAGTTTAAATACGGTTACGGTTAACGAACAATTACGGTTAAAAATTACGTTTAACCATAACTAATATATTTTTATGGTTGACGGTTATGGTTGTAACCGTTTCATACGGTTACGATCTGGTTACGGTTTGAAAACGTAACGGTTACGGTCCAAAATACGGTTACGGTTAGGTTTTGGCCATGCCTACTCTGATTTGATTTGTGTTGTTTATCTGATCATGAGTGAGTAGTTTGCTTGTTTGGTTTAGGGTTTTCACATAGGAATTCATGAATTGTTACATACAATTGTATGATTAGGGATTTAATCAATTGCATCTTCATCTAGGATTGTTCGTAATGCATGAAATTAACTTGATCACTTACTTTCTGATCTTAGGTTGTTTAACGCCTGGAAAGTGTTCAATTAAATGCCTGAAAGAATCCTAAATGAGCAATTTATCTTAAGCCAATGGAAGTTGATGTTTAAGTGAATTGTGAACCTATCAAACCTGTTTAGAATGCACGATAGAATCCGAGAGTAAACGAAAGTTAGTCTTGAGGTTTGTAATACATATGGAATTGATACTACAAAAGTAGATCAATTCTATATTAGTGTTTGAGTTCAAGACGATTTAAATCATGTTCCCTAATCAATAATTCAAATCAGCAATGAAATGTTTTCTTGAGAATAACCAATGCCCAACTCTTCTTTGATTGATTTACAACCCCGTTGTCGTTTGCTTGTTCACTTTGCCTCTTAATTTCGATTTTGTGCATCTCATACAAAACATACTTTCCGCTTAGCCCGTTGTTTGATATGAAATTCTTCGTGCTACCTTTGGTCTCTCTGGATTCGATCCCGAACAACTACAACGTACTTTCGATGCGCTTGCAGTGTTATCTCGGGCGAAAATCTGAGCTATCAAGTTTTCTAGCACTGTTGCCGGGGACCAATAGGTCGTCTTAGAACTTAGGATCATTGTGTGCCTAGGGAATTTTTTCTTTTTTTTTTTAATCTCTTCTTTTTCTTCTTTGTTTTTATGCTTCCAGGTGCATGAACAAGCCTCATACAAAACATACTTTTCGCTTTAGCCCGTTTTTTGATCTGAAATTCTTCGTGCTACCTTTAGTCTCTGTGGATTCGATCCCGAACAACTACAACGTACTTTCTATGCGTTTGTAGTGTTATCTCTGGCAAAAACCTGAGCTATCATTAGCCAATCTGTGTAACATACTTCCCGTATGAATCTTGCCTCCAATAGTTGTAATACTTCCTTGTAAATTATTTCGTCACATTTTGGGGTGAATCTACGCCTCTTTTTGTGATGGTTTGATGGCATGGATCGACTTGCAGTCTATGCATGATGACATGTAGGTCTATCCCTCGCATGTCCACATGTGACCAGACAAAGTAATCAGAGTTAGATCTCAGGAAGTCTATCAACCTTTGTTTGAGTTTTATAGGCAGCTTAGATCCTATCTTTATAGCTCATTCTTCCTTGCATGGTACTAGCCGAGATTTTCTACCTTTATCTGTTCAGTGTAAGCGACAAGCAGATCGGGTTTTAGTGGACGTTGGAGCATGGGGCTTTACCCTTCATCGATGTTTCGTAACATGAATGGGAGTCTGCCTGATCCCCTCTATTTTCCTTATTTCCCCCAGGGGTTTGGAACTTGAGGAACTTATGTAGAGATGATGGTAGTGCCCCTATATTGTGAATCCAAGAGCATCCCATGATGATATTGTACGTGATTCTCTGTCAAGGAGTAAAAACTTAGTAGGATGTCAGACTCCTATTGCAAATGTTAGGAGGATGACTTCCCCGATGGCCGACATGGATTCTCCGGCGAATCCCACGAGGGAGATGCTTTTCCTGATCAGCGTACTTTTGGGCAATCCTAGATGGTGGTAGGTGGCCAGGAAGAGTATGTTTGCGGAGGTATCATTTCCTATCAACACCCTCTTCATCAAGTAGTTTACTATCAAGAGAGATGGTCATGGTGTATTTTGGATACTATGTTCTTTCCTTCTGGGGTTAAGCTTATCGGGTCCACCTGATGAGTTGATGCTTGTGTTCGTTTGTTATAATGTAGATGTGAATTCTTCCGGTTATGACAGGGGTAGAGAATCAATTGTACTTCACTCTCTGGAATACATCTTCTGTATAAACCATCAACACATCTCTTGTAGAGAAAAGGATCATACTAGAAGCAGTGTCTTACATTCCCCAACATGTTTTCTTATCATCGCCTGTGAAATCTAGTGGTCAAATTTGGCACTTATATAATTCGCAAAGTTTGCAAACCATGGACGCTTATCATGTATTTGTGGAATAACAAAATAGTCAGCACGATCCAAGTGTTCCTCCTCTAGCAAGGTAACAACGTAACGATTCTCTATAGTCAGACTGTCATTGAGTGGGATTTCAACTTCCACTCTCAATCGAGGCAAATGATTTGCTACTCAATTCTCAATATCTCTCTTCTCTAATTGCTAAGTCCAATTCCTGCAATAGCAAAATCCATCTCAAAGGTCTTGGATTAACATCTTTCTTTGATATCATGTACCTAAAAGTGACATGGTTGATGTGTACATGAGTTTTGAACAAATGAACACGATCTAAACTTTTCGAAGGCATAAACCATAGAAAAAAAAACTCCTTCTAAGTAGTAGCATACTTGATTTTGGCATCATTAGGCGTCTTGCTAGCATAATTAATCATATGGAGCTTCTAATCCTTCCTATGACCCACTTGGACCATCCAACCTTCTTGGGGACCACATGAACAAGACTCACCTAGGTGCTATCGGAGATGGGATCAATCACACATGTACCCAAAAGGTTCAAAACCTCCATTTTTACCATCTTCATAAGCTTAGGATCGAGTTTCCTTTGAAGTTTTACGGAAGTCTTGGACTCATCCTTCAAATGGAACATGTGCATGCAAAGATCTAGGGAAATACATGTGATATAATCTAAAGAGTATGACAATGCTTTTCTGAATCTTTTCAATTTTGAAGGAAGCATGTCAGTCTCGACATTATTCATATTAGTATTGATAATCACAGGATATGTAGAATTAGGATCCAAGAAAGCGCTCCAATCTGGCTTTGAATGAGGCGGTGTATCTCTAAACTCAGCAGGGAGCTCCTTAAGTCTGAAAAACTACATATTTCTCTATCACCAGTGCTGAATTCATGATTCCAACAATTTATGATGTATCCTTTCTCAAGAAACCAAACTCATTCTCAATCTGAGTCAAAGCAATTTGAAGTGGATCTTCGGTTTGAAGCTCCTCTACAGCCTCTGAGTTAAATCAGCCAATGTGTCTACCCATAAAGTATGTCCATCGATAGTGGTCTTCTCTGTTGCCTTCTCAATGATGAAATTCATCATCATCTTGCCCAATCGTTAATCAATCTAGTAATTATGGACATCATCAGAATTTCAACAGTAGACATGATTGGTCTACCCAATATTATGGAGGTCCTTGGGTTCCTCCTCAAGCTCCAGGTCTACAAAATCATTCCAAATGTACCATCATCTTACTCCAGCATGAATGTGATCCAATACACCCACTGGAGGATGGACGGTCTTGTCTCCAAGCACAAAAGAAATCCAAGTGGGTTTGTAGTTCACCAAACCCTGCATCTCAGATATAGACAATGGCATGAGACTGGATCTTCACTCCAAATCGCATAGACATTGCTCAAAGTTAAGAGATATAATTTGGCACATGAAAACAAATGATTCAGGATCTTCGTATTTCTCAGGTGCGATATTCTCTAAAACCTAACTACATCCTTTAGTGAGCTGCATAGATCTGCTTCAGAGTGTTCTTATAAATTAGAATCTACTTCAAATACCTCGTCAAAGACGGTACCATCTTGACTGTCTTGATAAAATGCAATCGAACATGTAATTCAATCACAAGTTTCTTTAATTTCTCATATTAACGCTCATTGATCTTTTTCTGGGTTTGGAAGGAAATGGTGGCTTAGAAACAAAAGGCGGAGGTGGTGTGAGTGCATCCTTGGCCTCCATAGGATTTTGAAGATCATCTGAAATATTAGCAGGTTCATCGTGGAAAGAATTAATTAATCCATGAATGGGGGATCAGTCATTCTCTTTTGTTATGCAAGTTTTGGATATTTTTGTTTTCTGCACTGGATTGATTGATTCTATCTTGGGATTGATCACTCCTTTAATGATAAGGATTCTCAATCAATTTTCCACATCTCAATGTTTTCGAATTGCAATATGCTTTTTGATTCTTCTCTGATTTTCCATGTAAGATCCCTGATGGTGCTTTGTTCCCTAATAATGTCTGAGCACTCTGAGTGACCAGCAACTTTGATGCAATTTCGGTTGCTTTGGGAGGTTTTTAGTCCCTTTTCTTTGCTGGAACAAGAGATCAAGCTTTTGCTTTTCTTTGTTTTTTTCTTGTTTTTTTCGAGAATTGATGGAGAGATGAGAGGGTGATTTTTAGAATAAAATTCGATGGATAGAAGTTTCTTAGATCGGGTGATTGAACTCCCTTTTAGATCTTAAGAAATAACTATAGAGAATTAACTCTGAAGTTGTAGAATTTGCTCAAAGATGAACAAAGGTTTTCTCAATCACTGAGAAGAAAGAAGAACGTAAAAGTTTGCTAAAGGATCGAATACCTAAAGTCTGCCAAAAGAAAGAGTATTTAACCTATTCCTAAACCCTATTCTAATCCTCTCTTACGAAAATTATAAACCAACTGGTTTGCTAATTTTCGCAGGAAATTAAACCTAAAACCCTTAAAACCCAAATCCTAATCTAATTTAACCCACTTAATTCAAACCGAGAAAACCGAATAATTAAATAGTTTGATAATTGGCTGATTTTGGTCAGCCTTGGTCGAACTTGGTTCAGCCTTAACCAAAGTCTGAATTCTCTTTTCAAGTCTCCGGGTTTGTGATCTTGTCATTGGTCCGCTTGAGAGCTTGATTGGTTCTTGACTTGGTCTTGTTCCTTCTTCATCTTCCAGCTCATCTTCACTTGAGCTGAACTCCATTCCAGCTTCCAGCTCCAGCTGTGTTGCATCATCCCCTCCCTCTTTAAAGAGATTTGTCCTGAAATCTACCGGAAATGGAAGCAAGTCAGAAACATTGAAAGTGGAACTCACAGTATACTTACCTCGGAGATCGATCTTGTAAGCATTGTTGTTGATGCGTTCTAGGACTGTAAACGGTCCATCCAGACGCTTGTCTAGCTTGTTCTTTCGCTCCTCAGGAAAATGCTCTTTCCTCAAACGAATCATCACCAAATCTCCCGGGTTCTGTATCAACTCTCGCCTCTTCTTGTTGGCATGGCGAGCCTATGCAGTTGTGGACGCCTCAATGTTCTTCTTAACCTGCTCATGCAAAGAAAAAATGTACTCGGCCTTGGCTTTTCCATCAAGGTTAGACTGTTCTATCTCAGGCAAAGGCAATAAATCCATTGGCGTCAAAGGCCTAAAGCCATACACAATCTGAAACGAAGAAAGCTTAGTGTATCTATTAACCGAGTTATTGTATGCAAACTCAACATGTGGCAAACAATCTTCCCAAGACTTAATATTGTCCCCTACTATGGATCGCAACAATGCAGACAAAGATCTATTAACTACTCTTGTCTGTCCATCAGTCTGAGGATGACAAGTCGTAGAAAATCGCAACTTAGTCCCTAATCTAGACCATAAAGTCTNAAAAATAACTAAGAAACTTAGCATCTCTATCAGACACAATGGTTCTAGGCATACCATGCAGCTTAACGACATTTTCAAAGAAGAAATCAGCCACATGAACAGCATTATCAGTCTTATGACAAGCTATAAAATGCGCCATCT
>OVAN01012205.1:0-13956 GCA_900406275.1 Anastatica hierochuntica | reverse complement strand
TTATAATTATTTTTCATTTATTTTTAATACATTTTATTAAAATTTAATTCATTTAATTTTAAAAAAATTCCAAAATTTTGGAGGAAATAGCGAGTGTTCCCCACAATTTTCTCACAATATTTTATGACCAAATTGCGACGAAATGCGTATTTCTGTCGCAATTTCCTCGAATTTTTTTTGCGATTTCTACTTTTATCGCAAATTATTCGCATTAATTTCTGGCGATAATTCTTTGCAAATTTGCGACCAAAACGCGGCAAAACGTTTCTCTCGCAAATTTGCGAGGAAGGGCAATTTGTGACTAACGATTAACGACAGTCTTGATTTCCTCGCAATTGACCATTTGCTAGAAAATTGTGATGAAATACTTCCTCGCAATTAACGTGATTTCTTGTAGTGGTTGGAAACTTTAATTTTTAGGAGGTAATATAGAATTTCAATGTTCCTAGTAGTTCATATATATGTCAAAAAGCCTAATTTAATGTAATTATGTATAAGTATTATCGAGTTTGTGGGAAAAATCAAAAAATTTGGAAAAAAGTAGAAAAATATAATTAGTGTTAATCGCAAAAAAAGTAAGCATTTTAGGACGTCTTGTGACCATTAGAAAGACTTGAATAAATTTAGAGTGTATGAGGAAAATCAGTCATAAAGTCTCATTATTTTGTGATTAAAATTGTGAGTCATATTAAAACTTTAATCTCTAAACCCTATAAATGTCAACTACTTGAAATAAGAATTAACATTCATTCATTTTGTAATTGTAAAGCATATATATATATTTTCCTTACAAAGAGTAAATTAAGATGTTGTAAATCAAGTCTGGAATTTATTAAAACATTCAAAATCATTCCATGAAAACACAAACAAACATATTACACATTTTAGGTGTTTGAGACTACATTACGACTAAAGTCGCATACTCGATTACAACTTGTTAATTTACAACTTGTTAGCGATTACATATTGTTGCCGTAAAATTGTGACTACTCCGCCCTGCATTACTTATAGTTGCTAATAAGTCACAATGTAGCGGCAACATTGTTACATATTTTAGCGACTGAATAAGTAGTCACAAAATGTAGTCACAAAATGTAGTCTCAAATTGACAGTTTTCTTGTAGTCTTAGATGACTCCGCCAGGGATGTGCATTTATTCCTTATATGTTCGTTATATTCATGAATGTGCTCTCGAGCTTGCTTGATAACGAGACACTAGTGGGACATATGGGATATCATTCGCAATGTGAAAGCTTAAACCTTACTCACTTGTCATTTGCAGATGACATCATGGTCTTCACATATGGGGTACTTAATTCAATACAAGCAGTCGTCAGTACATTCGATCACTTTGCAACAGACTATGCTTCATTGATTGAGAAGGTCCATTAACTCGTTGAATGTCTGCAATAGACTATGCTCCATTGATTGAGAAGGTCCATTAAAAATTGTTGTCTTGGTCACACGATTCTTTTCCTTCGCAGGTAGGCTCTGACTCTTGTTATCTGTGATATCGAGTATCACTCGATTTTGGTGTGCGTCTTTCCATTTTCCTTAATGATGTATAAGAAAAATTGATTGCTTTTGCTATGCATTTCTATGGTCTAGAACATATTGAAGAAGAAGCGAGCCAAAGTGTCTTGGAATGATTTTTTTGTCTGAAATGAGAAGGTGGTATAGTGTCAACTGAAAACTCTATTTGGGTGAATTAGATTAAGTTACATCTTACTCGCAAAGGGTCACTATGGATAGCTAAGAATGATGTGGATTCTTCTGCTTGGTGGAAGCTTCTAAGCATGTGCACTCTAGCTCGAAGTCACATGAGAACTAAAGTTAGAAAATGGGCAGGCAACTTTATTCTGACATGATGTTTGACATCCTCTTAGCAGACTAGCTGATGTCGTGGAGTTTCGTTGGTTTAGAGCTCTGAAGTGAGTACTAACTGGGTGTTTTGTCTTAAACGGTACCCAAACTTGAAACTTCTACAAGAAGCTCTTCAAGATAGCTAGCTTCCTTCAAGATGTGCATATACGGATCTGGTTCTATGGAGGAGGAAGGAAGATGAGTATCGCCCTCAATTTTCCTCAAAGCTTACTCTTGAAAGTATTCGATCTTCTCGTCCCACCATGGCTTGGACAGAGGGAGTTTGGTTTGCTAAATCTACCCCGAAGCCTGCATATTGTATTATGGTAGGCTTTTCTAAATCGAGTCTCAACCGCATATCGCACATTATTGTGGAGCTCATTTGATATGATCCTCCAAGGGTTATGACTCTAGAACAATCGAGAGAGGGGATACGCCTTGTTGTTATGAAACCGTGAAGCTTCAAAACACAAGGGAGAGGGATCGAATGACCACACAAGAGATGTGGAAGACTCTTGCTTATCCTAGAACATATTTGAATGGATATTACATACCACCAAATCTGATCGAAATTCGCTGAGAATCACTCACCAACAAGAAGAGTAAAAACTCAAAGAAATTTGAATGAAAATGGCTTGGTTTATACATAGAATTTTCGTGGTCTATATAGAGAAAAGAGAAGAGAAAAACTTAAATGACTTGTACATGCACAAGTCCTAGGAAAACCCACCAGTAATAAAACAGCAAAATTAAATGCTAAGTCTTGTTGCGGGAGTAACGGATGAGTGATTTGTAAGTAAACAGGTGGCCTCGTTAAAAACCTTATCGGGAAAATCCATTGGGACAAAACCCAACAAGGGAAAAAGAGTACGCACAAGCTACTTGCTCTCCGTTAATCATCTTGAACTTGGTTCAGCTTGAATTGTTGTTAAATAATTTTTGGAAATTATTTCTTCATCTCGAATAAATCCGTCTCCTTGATTCCATGCATGCTCGAGCATCACTCCTATAACTTCCTTGAGCTTTCTAGCTTTGGCACGAGTTAGGAGACCTTCCAAAATGGTGAATGCATCCTCAGCTACGAGCTCTTCTTCCTTTGTGATTTTCATGATCTCATCATTCCCTTCCACTTGAAAAAGATTTGACCTCAAATTGGAATCATCTGTACAAAATTGAACTAAGTCAACAACATTAAAACTTGAACTCACATTATACTTACCTCGCAAATCGAGTTGGTAGGCGATGTTGTTGATATGTTTAGTGATCTTGAAAGGACCACCAATCCTCGCATTAGTTTGGATTTCCTTCGATTTGGAAACCTCTCCTTTCGCAAGTGCACCCAAAATTGATCTCCCACATTGAAAATTAGTTGGTGTCTCCCCTTGTTTGCATGTTTCTCATATAACTTCGTTTTCTCCTCGATGTTCTTTCTAGCCTTGGCATGAATTTCTTTCACCATTTCTGCTTTTTTCCCATCAACACTAATTCTTTCACTCAAAGGTAATGGAATTAGATCCAAAGGTGAGGTGGGATTGAACCTGTAAACAATCTCAAATGGTGAGAACTTCGAAGCATAATGCATAGCATGATGACAAGTATAATGCATAGCATGAGAACCTCTATCCACTATCTCGGTTTGCCCCTCAGTTTGCGGATGACAAGTAGTTGAGAATAAAAGCGTAGTTTCTAACTTAGACCAAAGAGTTTTCCAGAAATAACTAAGAAACTTAGTATCTCTATCTGAAACTATAGTCCTAGGCATCCCATGCAAACGTACTACTTCCTTAAAGAACAAATTCGCAACATATAATGCATCACTAGTTTTATGGCAGGTGATTAAATGAGTCATCTTAAAAAATATATCAACAACCACAAAGATAGAATCTTTCCCCGTTTTAGTCCTAAGCAAGCCAACAACAAAATCCATAGATATATCATTCCAAGGATGAGTAAGAATGGGTAAAGGAGTGTACAAACTGTGAGGCTAAACTTTAGACTTAGCTTGTTTGCACGTGACACACCTTTCACACAATCGTTCAATATCTCGTTTCATGTTTGGCCAATAGAAATGAGCCTGCAAAATTTTCAGCGTCTTGGCAATTCCAAAATGCCCCATTAGACCTCCACTATGTGCTTCTCTAATAAAAATATCTCGCAAAGAACAGTTAGGAACGCACAAACGGTTATCATAGAAAAGAAATCCATCGTGTCTAAAATAATGGCCAACAACAAATTTCTCACAAGCTTTAAAATTCTCTTGAAAATCAGAATCAGATTTATAAAGCTCTTTAGGTTGTTCAAATCCAAGCAATTTAGCTTTAAGAGTGGAAAGGAGAACATACCTTCGCGATAGTGCATCAGCAACTATATTTTCGTTACCTTGTTTATGCTTAATGACTATGGGAATGTCTCAATGAATTCGACCCCCCCCCCCTTGCATGCCTTTTGCTGAGCTTATTCTGACCTTTTAAATACTTGAAAGATTCATGATCAGTATGAATAACGAACTCCTTTGGCCATTGATAATGTTGTCACGTTTTCAAAGAACAAACTAAAGTTAAAGCTCTTATTCGTAAGTGGCATATTTCAGTGTGGCTCCTCCAAGCTTCTCACTAAAATAAGCAACGGGTTTTCTTTCCTTCATCAAAACAGCACCAATACCAACACCGTATGCATCACATTCGATTTAAAAAGTTTTTTGAAAATCTGGTAAGATTAAAAGGGCTGCATGAGTAAGCATCTCTTTTAAGGATTGAAAGGTTGATTCTTTTTCTTCTCCCCACTTGAATCCCATGTTTTTCTTTATAACTTCAGTGAGTGGAGCGGCGATGGTACTGAAATCCTTCACAAAACATCGATAAAATCAGACAAGTCCATGGAATTTTCGTACTTCGCTTACAGATTTTGGACATGGCCATTCTTGGATCGCCTTGATTTTCTCCTCATCTACTTTAACTCCATCTGCACCCACAAAAAAGCCTAAAAACACAAGGTTATCCGTACAAAAAGTAAACTTCTTAATGTTAGCATAAAGCTTCTCCTCGCGAATTACATTCAGAACCGAACGAATGTGCTTGACATGCTCCTCGAGACCTTTGCTGTAAATTAAGATGTCGTCAGTATAAACCACAACAAAAACTCCAATGAAGTCCCTAAGAACATGATTCATTAAGTGCATAAAAGTACTAGGGGCGTTTGTTAATCCAAATGGCATCACAAGCCATTCATATAATTAATGCTTGGTTTTAAACGTCGTTTTCCATTCGTCACCTTCTTTCATCCTAATTTGATGATATCTACTTTTAAGATCAATATTAGAAAAGATGTTAGAACTATATAACTCATCAAGCATATCATCCAAACAAAGAATAGGATGTCGATACTTCACCCTGATATTGTTGATTACGCGGAAATCAATGCACATGCGCCAGCTCCCATCATACTTAGGCACAAGTAAAACAGGTACAATACATGAGCTTATGCTTTCTTGGATATGGCCCTTCCCCATAAGCTCATCTACTTTCCTTTGTAACTTCTTAGTTACCACGGGGTTAGTTCTATAGGCTGGTCGGTTTAGAAGTGAAGCGCCAAGAATAAAATCGATTTGATGTTCGATTCCTCGAATCAGTTGCAGCCCCTTTGGGTGTTCCTCTGGAAAAACATCTTTATATTGCTGTAACAAAGATGTCATTTCACTCGGCAGCACCGGTTCCAAGTTAGTTAAGCTCGAAAGAGCTTTTTTAAACACAAATAAAAGCATCGATTGCTGAGTGTAAAAGGATTTCTTAATGTCACCCGATTTGGCATAGAAATTAAATTGCTTTGTAGGATTCTCTTCGCATTTTCCTCCTTTTTTTGAGTTGTAACTGATATTGATACACTAATTTTGGCGACAAAGGTAATAAGATGATTTTCCTCCCATTAAACTCAAAATAATGCGTATTAGTAAAACCATTATGCATAACCTTACGATCAGATTGCCATAGTCATGCAAGAAGAATGTGGCCAACTTCCATAGGTAGAACATCAAAAAAAACCTCATCTTCATACTTTCCAATGGCTATAGGAACCATTACTTGGTTGATCACATTCAACTCGCCATTCTCATTGAGCCACTGAAGCTTATAAGGCTTCAAATGCTTCTTAATTTTTAAACCAAGATTTTGAACCATGGTATCACTTGTGACATTGGTACAGCTACCTCCATCGATGATGAAGCTATAAACTTTTCCTCTAACTAAATATCGGGTATGGAACAAGTTTTCTCTTTGTTCTTTCTCTTCGATCTTGGTTTGTATATTTAGAGATCTCCTTGCAACCAACAAGTATCCTTTGACCGGTTCTTTCTCATGCTCATCCTCCAAATAATCTGATTCTTCGTCCTCGGTTTCCCACTCCCAATTGTCACGAAGAACCAAAGCTTTTTTGTTAGTGCATTCACTCGCATATTGACCTTTTTCGTGACACTGAAAACAATTAATATCTCGAGTCCTTGAAGTACTAGCTACCCCTTTGCCTTTGTCTCTGTTGACAGCCGCTGGTTTTACTTTTTCCTTAGGCGTATGAACAGATTTGAGATCCTTTGGAAAGCTTGATTTTTCGTCCTTGAAGTAGCTTATCTTTTTAGCCCCAAAACGTGACCGGGATTGAGCCTTTCTTTTAAGTTGTTGCTCGACCGGAATTGCTTTGTGAAGCATCTCCTCCAAATCAACATAATGTTGTAGCTCTATATTATCTTGGATATCTCTATTCATTTCTTCCAAGAACCGAGACATTGTAGCTTCTCTATCCTCTGAAATATCAACTCGTATCATAAGAAGCTTCATCTCTTGAAAATATTCTTCAAATGATCGCTAACCTTGATTGAGCTTTCTTAGTCTTTGATGAAGCTCTCGTGGTAATGACTTGGAACAAACCGTCTTCACATTATCGTCTTCATTCCTTGACAAGTTTCAATGGGGTTCTCTCCATTACGTCTTCTAGATGTTATCAACTGATCTCACCAGCTCAATGCATAATCATAAAACTTTGTAGCAGCTACTTGGACCTTCTTATGCTCGGGATAGTGTCGGCATCCAAAGACAATCTCAATCTTCTTCTCCCATTCCACATATAAATCTGCTTCAGCTTTGCCGTAAAATGGAGAAATTTTGAATCTAAGACCAGCAAGCTCATCTCTTGGATTTTCTTGGTCATTTTGCACACGTCTACGCCTCCTTTGATTGTTTCTATAGGAAGTATTGTGGATTTCATAGTAGTCATCGTCCTCCTCTTAATGAATATTCTGTGGTGGCTCTTGATTACGGATTCCTCCTCTTAAAGCACGAATTTCTTGCCTTCTAACATCACTTGTGGTTACGGTATGCTGCTGGAATTCTTCCCTAAGGCCTTCAAGTTTTGCATCCATTTTAGACTCCATCAACTTGTCCTAATAAGAAGCGAGAGCTTCGACCATCAGCTTGTTTTCTGGACTGATTTCTTCCATGTTAACTCCCTTCATGGTTACCAAAAACACACCAAACACACAGGCAGTAACTAGTTCTAACATAAAAGTTCCGATTTAAAACAAAACAACTTTAGAACTCGACTAGCAACTTATAACAATCTGAACAAAATTCTGGAATTTTCATCTTGATTTTAAAAACTTAAGAACAATTATTTTGTTATTTAAGGATGAAGAACAATCAAAATTATGTTATAGATCATGAAAAACACACACTCAAATTCACATATTATCTTAAATTCAGAACCGATCAGTTTTAAAGTTTTAAGCAAAATCTGAATTTTAACTTGATTAAGAACACGATATTTAATCAGTTCGTGATCTAAGATGATTAAACAACCTAAAAAAAGTTCTATATTGTAAAATTTTTCAACAATAATCACAAAACACTGAACTGAGATTGGTAGAATTCGAATTGTTACTTTCTTCTAACAATATCGAAACAAAGAAAGAAGCAGAAAACTCAACTTCTGAAGTGGCTCTATACTAGTTGATATGATCTTCTGAGGGTCATGACTCTAGAATAATTGAGAGAGGTGATAAGCCTTGTTGTTATGAAACCATGAAGCTTTAAAACACAAGGGAGAGGGATTGAATGGCCATACAAGAGATGTAGAGGACTCTTGCTTATCCTAGAACAGATTTGAATGGATATTACATACCACCAAATCTGATCAAAATTCGCTGTGAATCACTCACCAACAAGAAGAGTAAAAACTCAAAGAAATTTTATTGAAAATGGCTTAGTTTCTACATAGAATTTTTGTGGCCTATATAGAGAAAAGAGAAGAGAAAAACTTAAATGACTTGTACATGCACAAGTCCTAGAAAAAAAACAACCACCAATAAAACAGAGTATTAAATGTTAAGTTTGAATGAAAAATACTAAGTTTAAAATAATAAGAAGTGGCACCAATTACTGGTTTTGTTGTGGGGTTAACGGATTAATGATTTGTAAGTAAACATGTGGCCTCATTAAAAACATTATTGGGAAAGTCTATTGGGACAAAACTCGACAAGGGAAAAAGAGTACGCACGAGCTACTTGCTCACCGTTAATCATCTTGAACTTGGTTCAGCTTGAATTTTTGTTAAATAATTTCTGGAAATTATTTCTTCATCTCAGATAAATCCTTCTCCTTGATTCCATGCATGCTCGAGCATCCCTCCTATAGCTTCCTTGAGCTTTCTAGCTTTGGCACGAGTTATGAGACCTTCCAATGCATCCTCAGCTACGAGCTCTTCTTCCTTTGTGCTTTCCATGATCTCATCATCCTTTGTCTATACTACTTGTGTGCTATGTTTAACACCTCTTGAATGTTGTAACCATCTATATTTTGACTATTTGTATTATTCGCAAGTCTGGGAGATAGTTGCTAAAGGTCTTCTTCAAGATTCTTATAGCTCCACTGGGAATACAGTCACTACACACCCCATCCCAACTCATGTCAAGGACAACAATCACCTCCTCTTTCAAATTGCTTTCCAAAGTTCAATTCATCATCTCTGGACAGAGCGAAATAGATGCAGTCACACTCAACAATCGGGATCAACTATTTCAATCATCTCGGCCATCAAGAAGGAAGCTCGCAAAAAGCTCTTATCTATGCATCAACAAGGAGACCAACGACCAAATGATCTCCTTGTACATTGGTCTGCTTAGAATAGCTTGATTTTGTTTTTCTTTTATTTGAATTTCAAAAAAAATCATATGTGAGGCTTTCTTGGAATATAATTTTATATTACAATTTATTTTTAAAAAACGAACTAAAACTTAGAAAAAAATATTCTGATCACCATTGAAAATCTTAGGATGAATTTGAAAATGGGCAAAGTTCATTTCTTTTGACATATTTTTTATGTTTTCATGAAAAGTATATGTTTTTTAATGAACTACTAAACTTTAATATTTATTTTTTGAATAACTCATGTGAAGCTAACTGAAAACAGACTCGCTTCTCTCTAGTTTCTCTTAGAAATTCCCGACTAAAGATCTATGTTTCCTTCGGCCCGGTGCTTCACCACCGTTTTTTTCGGAGGAGTAGATTCTGGCCGCCGCATGCGACTGAGAGATTGAAGAAGGAAGTGTGTTGAAGACGCGACGACAAGATGCGGAAGAGAAGCTTACAAGTGACCTCTTTTACTTCTCAGACGAAGGGTTCATATTTTTTAGCGTTTTATTTTGTTTGAGATAAAGCCGGTTATGTAATAAAGCTACTATTTCCTGCCCATTGGGCTATAATATATAAATTTGGCCGAAAGCAGTATAAATTTACAAAAAAAAGCTTGAAAAAGGAAAATGTGGGATAAAAATTGGAAAAATTAGGTCAAATAACCAAAAAGTATAAATTAAAAATTTACACCCTTTTTGCCCAAATTTTGTTTTGACCATTTTACCCTTTTTTGTTTATGCAAGAGGGCTAAAATCGTAATTATCCTATTAATACTTTTTGTGAAACCTAAATTTTTTGTTACACCCCAAATTCACCCTATAAGTTAAGGGGTGAATTGTTCAAAGAATATTATTTAATTTTTAAGAATGAGAAAAAATATGGTAATGGGTGAGAATGACTTTTTTGCCTTCTCTATACATGAACAAAAAATATTAGCAGTATGTTTTAAAAAAATAATTTTATTTTTGGGGATATTAGATAGCTAAATAGTTTTTTCTTGGAAAACAGTGGAAAAACCTCTCAACTAAGAATAGACCGGATAAAAACCCCTCAATAATTATTTTTTTTATGATTTAACCCCTCATGTTAATGCCTGTTAATTTGATTTACCCTCCGTATATAATGTCGTGAAGCATTAACGGCACCCCGTTAAATCTCGTTTTTAACTAAAAAAAACTCATTCGTCTTCGATTAACCGTCACATGTAGCAGTTTAGAAAGCTTTTTTGTTTCTAACGCCATTTGTTTACCATCCTCCAAAAAGAGAAGGGGATAACCACCACCTTTGTTTCTTTCACATCAACTTCATACGGTTGTCTGCTCCTCGTCGATGTCGATGTATCCAAAACCTCCTCCGATCTACCTCGCATCTCAGTCGCCGGAAAAAACACACCATAATTGGTTTCGCGTGACTCGTTTTTCCTTGATTCAGTCATCAACAAAAATAGCTTATGGATGGCCTCGACGACGAGTTCCAATTTGAAATTCCCGAATCTGGTAAAATCAATTTCAATCTCAATTTGGGTTTTAACGATAAAGCTGACCAATTCAAAAGTATGTCTAAGCCGATCGTCGTTGGAATGGGAAGAATCTTACCGGTTTGTGAGAATCAAAGAAGACGACAAAGAAAATTGGGCCCTTGTCTTATAAACCTAAGAAACCTCTATAGAAGCATTTATACGTAGAGTCATTTTTCTCTGGTTCAGATCCTTCTATTGCCTCATCTTACAAGAAAGCTTTTCTTCTAAGCAATTAAGAAACCATAGTAACAATGGCGATACGAGGAACCTTCTTAGATCAACAAAGTCCTTCTCTTGCAAGGGCCCAATTTTTTTCGACCTCACAACACTCTGAGGAATTCGAAAGATATATGAGGATTATTGTTGTGTTAGAATGATATTGAAAGGGCTTCAAGTTATGGTAGACGAACGTGACAACTCAATGAATTTGGTGACTCTCCTTCATGCTCGTTATAGTGCATGTTCTTGAAATCTTCCATTATACCCAGTGAATCAATATCTAGTTGATTGATTTTTTTTTTGTGATGTCTTGATCAACTCTGCTTCTCGTTAATTTAAATGTTAAACTGGTGTTAGAATTGCCGACTGCTAGCATAAAAAGAATGATTAATTTTTTGTGATATCAACAAACAACAACTTGTCTTCTTCTAACTATTTTATGTGTGTCGTTAATGTTTCACGACATTATATACGGAGGGCAGTTCAAGTTAATAGACATTACCATGAGGTGTTAAATCACTAAAATAATTATTGAGGGATTTTTATCCAATCCATTTTAGTTGAGGGGGTTTTTTCATTGTTTTTCCTTTTTTCTTTTGGTTTTGGTTTTAGAAGCCAATTTTATGCCGACAAAAAAGCCAATTTTCTGATAAGTTAAAGCTGCCGGTGGATTTTGGTTAAAGAAGATAGTAAGGAGTTTTTACTTTAATCGGCCGACGGTTTTAGTCGTCGTGCCGTGTACAATCTTATTGTTTTATGGCGAATAACTCCGACGTTTTGCCCGTTTATTCTCGAGTCGAACTCAACCTTCGATCCTTATAAGATCGATCTACTTTTCCGAACGTACTAAGGTCGGATTTTCTGTTGTTGTGCTCTATCGATCCAATCTTGGATTGGTCTATTTGTTTTTTGATGGCGAATAAATTCTCCGATTGTATGTCAGTTTTGTTTTCAATCCATAAGGGGTCTAATTTTGTCTTGTTTCCATTCAAGTTGGATTGGGTTGCGAGATTTCAAATCATTTTTACCTTAAGAACGGAAATCATCCTTCTTCCCTTCTCGATTGTCTTTGATCTTGCCAGTTTTCTCCTTTGTTTGTCACTAACCCTTTCTCATTTCGAAGAGGTTAACTTCTTGTTCTTTATGCCTTGTTTTGATCGCCTATATGGAAAAATCAAGATGTAAATCGCCTGATAGGGAGTAAGCTCTCTTGGTGAATTGGGAATCCGGTGGCTCGTGGACGACGGAAGAAGATTTTGCAAGTTGCGTTGCTACATGCTCGAGAAGATGGAAGCTACGAGACAAGAACGGGTTGTGATGCTGTAAAAGCTGTTGCCGATGGATGATGAGGTGGTGAGGAAACTCGCCGAAAAATCGAAGCGGTGATGCAGCGGCAGAAAGTGGGATGGGATGGGAAACAGCTCCAGAGCAAAACACGTGTTAACTAAAATTAGGTTAAAAAGACACGCGTATTTTTCATGCTTTAGGGGTTGATTGGCGTTATGTTGTAGATGTTGTGAGTCACTTTTATAGTTTTAACAACAATTTTATAGCCAATCAAACTCTTTTTGCTTTTAATTTTTTAAAGTGTCAACAACCCACTTTTTTTTTCCTTCTTTAGCTTAGTTGTTTTTTCAAAGCCTCTCAATGTTGACGGCGAGATAAATAAAATTTAAAAACCTTTTTTTCTTCTCCCCACATAAACTTTAGCACTTTCTACAAGTTTATATTTTTTATCACAAAAATATTTTGATTAGATTAATCAAATGTCTTTTTTCTCTTTCTTTTGAGATCCATTTTATTGCATAATTTTATTTTTTAAATATCATCATTGTTAGTGTTAGATAATCCATGAATTCTAACACAAATATATATATATATATATATATATATATATATATCACAAACTTTCGGTAACATTTTGTTGTATATATATATTCATGTATTTTTGTTGAAATTTTGTATTATATATGTATATTATATTAATTTATGAAAATAAATTTAGATGGAACTAGTATGTTCTAAGTATTTATTTTATAGTTTATTCTTTTGTATATTTTGTCAATAACAAAATGTATTAATTATTTTCTAATATTAAATTTAATATTAATAAAATGAATGTTAAAACATAATTTATATTTTAAAATGTATATATTTAAAATAAAAATCTCAACTATTATAGCTTTCGGTAACCATCAAACTTTCATTAATTTTAGAAGTAACAGTCATATTCTATGCATCCAAAAATAATTATAGCCAAAAGTCTTTAAAATCTACGGCCGCATCCTACAACCCCCAACCAATCAGCCTTTTAGTCTCTTTACTCCTTATTCTATATGAATCTATGTATCGTAAGTAATATTGGGTTTAAAGTCAGGCCCATCTAATCTCTTGTACCTTTGCCCATTTCGGCTTCTAAGACCACGTATAGTGGGTGTGTTGAATATAATAATTCAACACAAAAAGCATTCCAATGAGGTTGTTGACTCTTAAGTGAAAATGAGGTGACATGTTAAGTGTTGAATGTATTTAACACTCGTTGAAACGAAAGAATGGACCCTTTTTCTTTTCTTTTTTTACTTTTTATCTATGTAATTGCTTTTTTTTTTAATGGGACAAGTGTCGACCAATAAGTGGTTACTGAGATTTCGTAGATTTTTATTTCATCTCAAATACTAAAGATCAATTATCTTATAATAAATTATAAGTTGAGTTGTGTGTTTATTATTGTTTTTTTAAAGTGTGTTTATTATTGTTGTATTGTATTTATTTCAAATTTTTCGAAATTTTAATTTTTTAAGAAAAAATTGTTTCTCGTATTTATTACTTAACAATATAAATATGAAAACAAAATAAAATATTTGAAAATGTTATTTAAGTTTTAGTTTTTTTTTTTATTTATTTCATCTCAAATATTGTTGTTAATGTAAAAAATCATAAAATATAATTATAAAGGAAATAAAAATGTTAGATAAAATGGTGGGGTAGGGTGTTGAATTTAATTAAACAAATGCATTGTAGAAGAGGGTGTTGAAAGAGTGTTGAATTGATAGGTGGAAGAGAGAGAATGATGTGGAGTGTAAAAAATGTAAAAATAGGGTGTTGAATTGGTTTATGCATTGTACATAGTCTAAGGGGGTGTTATTCAATGAAGGATTTAAAATTAGTTATAATTGTTTTG
>OVAN01012204.1:0-13956 GCA_900406275.1 Anastatica hierochuntica | reverse complement strand
TCAAAGTTTTCGAATTCTGTATTCAGAAAGATCAGGGACTAAAAACCTCCCATCTTCGAAGAGACTAAAAACCTGTCTTCGTAAGATTGCATCAGGATACATGATATCAAAATCTCTATGGTTGGTCCCTGTTTCACACCTCCTCTTCGCTGATGACAACCTTTTTTCTGCCGTGTTGATGAGACTCAAAGTAAGGAAATTATTGATATTATCCACTCTTATGGCAAAGTTGTAGGTCAAAAGATTAACCTTGCAAAATCATTAGTGATGTTTGGAAATGATGTTCTGACAACTAAAAAATCGGTCATCAAATCAACCTTAGGAATATACTAAGAAGGAGGTATGGGAACATACCTAGGACTATCTGAAAAATATGTGGGTCGAAGGCGAAAGTATTTGCATTTATCCAAGATCGACTCCAGAGCCGAATAAACAATTGGTCAGCAAAAATCTTCTCGAAAGGTGGGAAAGAGGTGATGATCAAGTCTGTGGTGCAGGCACTTCCGACTTATGTAATGTTGTGCTTTTTGCTTCACAAAGCAATATGCTCTAAGCTAAGTAGTGCAATAGCTAAATTCTGGTGGAGCACGAATTCACATGGAAGGGGAATTCATTGGATTGGATGAGGATCAGCTGTATGTACACCTATCAAAGGAGGCTTAGGGCTCAGAACCTTCGAAGAATTCAACCTAGCCCTTCTAGCAAAACAACTATGGAGATTATTACGTTATAATTCCCTTGTGAGTTGTCTTAAGAGGAAGTACTACAGATATGATAGCCCTTTGGAGATCTTAAAACCTAATCAGGCGTTATATGGATTGCGAAGTATTTTAGCAGCAAAACCTCTCCTACCTTCAGGACTCTGAAAAACTATCGGGTCGGGTATAACCACCAAGGTTTGGATCGAACCTTGGATCCTCGATATTTCGGCTAGACCCCTTATGGGAGTAAAAGCCAAGAAAGATCCTCTTTTGTACGTTAATGACCTTATTGACCCGAATATAAAAGAGTGGAAAATAGATCGTCAAGAGGAGCTATTTGCCCAAGAAGACATTAAACGCATCAAAGGAATAAGACCAACTAAACCTTATTCTAGAGATGGTTTTAGTTGTCATTCACCACCTCTAGTAACTACACAGTTAGATTAGGATATTGGGCCGCAAGAAACTTATCTCGTCTTGCTTGTGGCCACCCTTTTCAGGAACCTACAGTGAGAACTCTTTTGGCACAAGATTTCTGGAAATCTGCCAAAGGCTACATTACAGGCATATAAGTAAAGAAAAAGAATGTCTTGTATGTGGCGTAGAGGAAGAATCTATAAATCACATATTGTTTGAATGCCCTCCAGCAAGACAAGTTTTGGCACTGACGTCTATTCCCTCATCTCCATCCATATTCCCTCGACCTTCCATATGAAAAAACTTCTCTTACCTTTTTGAGAGAGAAAGAAACTTGGAACAAATGAGGCAGCTCTACATGTTTTCTCCTGTATTTTATGGTGTGTTTGGAAAGCAAGAAACAGTCTCGTCTTCGTTAACTTCAGAAAACAAGTACATGAAGCAAGCTTTTGGATCAAGGTGAACGAAAGTACACCAGAAGTGGACCCACAAGAATCCGATGAAACCGAGAGGCTAATACTATGACTCCTTGGGCTGCGGAAGCGCATGTATGCCAAATTGATGGCTCTTGGAGTGTTGATGCTGTTTTTAGTAGATACGGATGGACATACTGTATTGGAAGCACTGATGTGAGCTATGGAATGTATGATGACATCCTCTTCGGTGGAAACTTTCTTTGCAACAAATTGTATGCAGTTGATCTCGATAGTATCTATCCCAGATGAATGGCTAGCATTTGCGTCAGAATTGGATGACTTCCAATCATTAAGAAGTGTTTTCCCTTCGTTTCATATTTTTTATATTTTTAGAAACTTGAATGTTGCAGCAGAAAATCTTGCCAAAACGGCAAGGTTAAAAAATGTAATTGTTATCCATGTAAGAACCACGATTGTCTCGCTCCTCTGAGAAAGAAGCGACAGTCCAGAAACTTAATAGATGGGTTTTAACGACAAAAAAAAATTATCCTTTTTCTTTTTGGTCAGAAGACGATTGGTAAATATATTAAGTTGTTTTTTTAATAACTTTTTTAAACAAATAGCTATATACCAAGAAATTTATACACCAATTTAGGCTATATGGTGCAACCATCTAGAGTACCATATTATAATTTGTTCCCTTAATTTTTTTTTCAAGTTAATCTTATAACGCTTTTATTGAATATAGTAATGACACAATTCTAGTACTTTTTTTTTTGGTCAGAGAAAATCAAACTTTATCAGTTCCTTTTGCCAGTTTATCAGCTTCTGTATTGGAAGTTATAGGACAATATGAAAAAGAGATAATTGAAAATGAAATAGATATTAAACGAATATCTACCAGAATTGCAAATAAATCATTGTGACGATCGTCAGGTTGAGAAGGTTCATTATTGTATGAGAATCAGAGAATACGTAGAGTTCCACTGTTTCTAATTCTTTTGCATGTTCCAAGCTGCCCTGACTGCTAACGACTCAACAAGGGGTGTTGAGGAAACATTACTCTGAGAAGATGAGAAATCACTCTTGAGCTCGTCTGCAATTGAGCGCAAACACTTTTAAATAGACCACAAAGCCTATCATGAGAAATCACTTTTAAACTTTATGAGGAAGAAGCATCCCAAGCCGCATCCACAAAACAGAGGAGACCCGATAGGTGCCTTATATCCGGTGGCGGTAGAGACGCGTTTCTCTTCATTGTTGCTAAAGATTCTTGTGCAATTTTCCATTTTCTTGCATCTACAGAGGCTTTTGTAATCACTTCTAAGACTTAATACTCTTCCTCTGAGAAGATAAGGTGGTTCCTAGCAGTCCATAAGTTCCATAAGCACCACTCATACATGTCTACATTCGTAATACCAGATGGCGGGAGATTCTTGAACTTGCAAGCTTCTGTTAGGAAGATTGGGATCATAGGGATCTACGTGGAACATGGCATGGACAGTGGGACCTGGTCCCAAACTTGTTGCGTAAAATGACATTGCAGGAGGACGTGATCAAATGTCTCCACTTGACCACATCTTCTCCACCGAATGTTATCTCCCAATCCCCTTCTTGCTAGCTGGTCCCCTACCGGTAGTGCTCCCCGGAGAGCCTTCCAAAGAAAAGATCGAATTTTGGGTAAGATTTTGACCTTCCACATATCCTTCTCCCAATTCACAATTGGTTCTTCATCGGGTAAAGTTAGTTCTGTGACTAACTTGACCTTGTTTTAACCGTGTATCGCCTTGTTTTACTTACTAGCTACACTAGGGAATCTGACAAGATGCTTCTTCCCAATGGCAGTTTTAAGATGAGACTTTTGTACTCAGTTAGCACTTGTCTCACTGCCGAGATATTCCACTGTTTGGATACAAGATATATCATGTCTTTCACGCTTAATTATACTTGATCTTTCACCGTAAAAAAGAAAGTTTGATGGTCAAATCTGGGAAATCGACAAAAAGATGCGATGTTCAAGTCTGGTCGAAGACTTGTGAAGTTTGGTATAAGAATAGTTGCTAATGTTCAAGTCTGACAGAAGACTAGTGAAGTTTGGTAGAATACTTATGAAGTCTACTGAATTGTTGTTGATGTCTGGTATAAGACAAGTTAGGGAAGCAGACATAATTTTCTCTTTAAGATCATAGTACCGCCCTTGAAGACAACGAGATTGCTTTCGGTGGTAAAGCCGAAGAGTTAACAAGCACGATCCATTAGGAGAGACTGTGACAGAGGTCTTAAATTATTACACCATTGAGGTAAATCGACGGGAGGCGAAGGAGAAAGGTGGAGATTTGTGGAATATTGTGGACTTATGTCCATAACTATTTCTCCTAAGTGGGCTTAATCCTCCATAAAGCTTATGAGCTTTAGGGTTTCCATCTTCTTGGTAAAAAGAAGAGTTGTAGCTACCAAGAACAGAAGAGAGAGGCTAACAAGAAGAACAATAGAGAAAACAAGAGATCTAAGAAGTAGATTAAGGAGAAAGGGAAAAGCTTTGAAAAGTAAAAAGCAAGGGGACACTATCAAGAGTCTAAATTGTTATTCTTATTCTTCTTCGGTTTGTGTGTTTTATCTCCAATACGTGCAATTGTACTAGTAAGTTCAAGTCTTTAGCTTCTAGTGGATTTCTCTTGGTGAATCTTAGATAGAGAGGAATGATTACTTGTGGTTATAGCGTGTATGTTAAGCTCTTGTAGTCACTTGATAATAGTGGATCGCTGAGAGTGTCATCCTCTCCCCAGATGTACCAATAATAGGAATTGGGTTAACAGATCTCTTACGTTTTTACTTGAATCAAAAAACAAGCGTACTAAGGATAATTAGTCAACTGGGATTCGGTTCAGAATTCCTAAACAAGTGGTATCAGAGCTTCAGATTTTAGCAAAGGAAGAAAATGGTTTCAGTTCCTTATTTGCGGTTCGGTGTTGTTTAAGGAGGTTCAAGGGTATTGTATCAAGTGTTGAGTTTAACAGAGGGTCACATAAAGTCTGATCATGGAGCCAGCTCAAGGTAAATTTATGGTGGAGAAGTTTGATGACCAAGGAGAGTTTAGATTGTGGAATTTTAAAATGCTAATGCAACTTGAACTTCAATGGTTGGATTTTGTTCTTGAAGAGGAAGAATCCAACACGATTTCTGTTAAAGGAAAAGAAAAGGAAGGTGAGATCTCAGAAGCTAAGAGTTCTTCGGTTGATCCGCTGAAAAAAGAGAAGGATAAGAGAGGAAAGAACTTGATATGCTCTTGTCTTAGCAATATGATCTTGCAAAAGGTGACGAAAGAGACGACCGCTCTAGAGGTGTGGAAGGCTCTAGAAAAGGATTACCAAACAAAGTCCTTAGCCAACCGTATTTACTTGAAGAAAAAATTTGCTAGCTTCAAGATGGAAGAACACAAAAGCATAGAGGAGAATCTTGATGTGTTTCTGAAATTGGTTGATGACTTGGCGAGTTTGAACATAAATGTGAGTGATGAGGATCAACCGATTCACGTCATATCTAGCTTACCAAAGCAATTTGACTCACTTGTTCATACACTTAAGTACAACAATGGGAAGGAAACATTGTCCTTAAATGAAGTAATCAGTTCTGCATATTCTAAGAAAGTTGAGCTAAGGGAAAAAAGGGTTCATAGGAAAGGGTAAGTCAAATGTAGAAGGTTTTGTTGTTCTTAGGGGTAAATCTAAGAAGAAGAATTCTGGTCATATGAATGGTAGATCTATGAGTATAGACAAGAGGTCTAAGTTTAGACTAACAAATCAACCAAAACCTAGAGAGCGTTAAATTTTCGGTAAAGAAGGGCATTTCAAGAAAGAATGTCCTGAAAATAAGAAAGGAAATCAACTGATTCTGTAAATGTTGCTCAGGAAAAGGAGTTGAAAATGGTCTTAACAGTAAGTGCATAAGACACCATGAAAGAGTGGGTCATGGATTTTGGATGTACATTCCACATTTCACCAAATAGAGGTGTCTTGCTTGACTTCAAGGAGTTTGATGGTGGAAAGGTGTTGATGGAAAACAATACTTTTAGTGACGTCAAAGAAATGGGCAAGCTTAAGATCATAAACTTAGAGGGAGCTATGATGATATTGACTGATGTGAGATACATGCCAAATATGAGCAGAAATCTCATCTATTATGGCCAGTTAGAATATCATGGGTGCAAGTATGAAGGTGAAGACTTCATAGTTACTTTTTACAAGAAAGGCCATAAGGTGACATCAGGAAAGTATCAGGATGAGCTCTATTATTTTCAGGGAACAATTTTGAAGGGAGATTCATTTGTACTCAGAGCTCAAATTAACTTGTCAAACAGATGACACTCAAGGTTGGGACACATAAGTCTTAAGAACATAAATCTTCTGGTCAAAGGGGGTTATCTAGACTTAAAGGAGGTTCATACTTTATATTTCTCATAAGAGTGTGTGCTTAGTAAGACTCACAAGAAGAGTTTTCCCGAAGGTAAACACACCACCAATGGTATTCTTGAGTACGTTCACAATGATCTGTGGGGCTCAGTTTCAAACGCATCAAGTCTGTCGGGATGTAGATACTTTCGTACATTCAATGATGATTACTCAATAAAGGTATGGATCCAGTTCTTAAGGAGTAAAGATGAAGTTTTTGAGAATTTTTCACTGTGAAATACACTTGTAGAAAATAAAACGGGTAAGAAGATAAAATGTCTAAGGATAGATAATGGGTTAGAGTTCTGTAACAATCAGATGGATCAGTTATGTCAAGTCTCAAGGATTAAACGACACATAACATGCATTTATACTCCGTAGCAGAACGAAGTTTCTGAGACGATGAACATGACGATAGCTGATAAGATCAGGTGTATGTTGGCAGAAACAGGAATGAAAATATGTTTTGAACTGAGGCAGCATCTATTGCGATTTTTCTAATAAACATGTCTCCTAATGCATTTTGAAGTTTCAGATTCCAGAAGAAGTTTGGTTACGATCAAAGGTCGATTACAATCATCTCAGATGGTTTGGATGTGTTGTTTATGTACACATAACACATGAAAAGATAAGTCCAAGATCTGTTAAATGAATCTTCATGGGTTATCCACAGTGTACTAGGGTTACAGGGTGTACTATCAACAAGAATGTAGTCTTTGATGAGGAACAAATGTACAAAGAACCAAATCAAAAGGAAATGATTAAATCTAAGAAGAAGAAGAAAGTCAGATTCAACACTTATTTGATTCAGGGACCAACTCCTAGTGGTTCAGGTCAAGAGTCTATCGGTCAAGGTGGAGAAGCTTCAGGAAGTAGGGATTCTACTTGTCAAAGTGGAGATACTTCAGAAAGCTCAGAATCAGATTCTGAATCAGAAGAGGAAAAATGATTTGAGGAAGAAGGAGAAACTTAGAATGATCATGAGTCTTTCGATGATTTTTTGCTTGCAAGAGACATGGAAAGGAGAGTATCAGATCGTAGCTTATGCTTTGTCAATAACAGAAAGTTTGGAGATGGATAAACCTAAGATAATAGCAGAAGCAAGAAGAAGTAGAGACTGGAAGAAGTGGAACTAGGCTATGGTAGAGGAGAATAAATCTATAGACAAGAATAAAACTTTTGAGGTTGTCCCAAGACCGAGAAAGCAGAGGATAATATGGTGTAAAAGGATTTTCAAATTAAAGGAGGGTATTTCACGAGTTGAAGAAGTTGGATACAAGGCAAGATTTGTAGCTAAGGGATTTACACAGGTCGAAGGAGTGGATTACAACGAGATATTTGCTCTGGTGGTTAAGCGTGTTTCTATTAGAATCATGTTGTCAGTTGTGGTGAATTTTGATATTGAATTGGAGTAACTAGACGTGAAGACTGCTTTCTTACATGGTACACTTGATGAAGTCATCTATATGAGTTCAGCTTGAAGGGTTCATAAAGAAAGGAAATGAAGAAAAGATTTGTCTATTCAAGAAGTCTCTTTATGGGTTAAAACAATCTCCTAGGCAATGTAACCAAAATTTTGATGATTTCATGAAATCACAAGAGTTCATAAGGAGCAAGAAGGATTCGTGTGTTTACACTAAGGGATCATGGATTGATGATACAATTTATCTCTTATTGCATGTTGATGACATGCTTGTGGCAGCAAAAGATATGGAAAAAATTAAACCGTTGAAATAAAGTATGAAAGAGAAGTTTGAGATGAAGGATATAGGTCCAACAACTAGGATCCTTGTTTTTTTTTCACGATCCTTGGTAAGAATATCATCAGGGATAGAAAGAAAGGCATTCTAAAGTTATCACATGAAAGGTACATTAAGCATGTTCTAAGGACTTTTAACATGGAACATTGCAGAGTTGTTGTAAGTCCCGTTAATTTACAGTTCAAGCTTAAGAGTCTAACTTAGGAAGATTTAATCACAGAGACACAATTGATGAGCTAAGTTCCTTATGCAAATGCAGTGGGAAGGTTGATATATGCTATGATCGGTACACTGCTAGATTTAGCTTACGCGGTCGGTTTGGTCAGTAGATTCATGGCAAATCCAGGAAGAAGTCATTTGTCTGCGGTTAAGTGGATCTTGAGGTACTTAAAATAGAGCTTCGAATGTATGTCTCACCTACAAATCACCAGAGAAGTTTATATTGAAGGATTTTATTTTTCAGATTATGCCTTAGATCTTGACAGGAGAAAGTCAATATATGTTATGTCTTCAAGGTTGGTGGTAATATTGTGAGTTGGAGATCCATTCTTGAGCATGTGGTAGCTCTTTCAACCACAGAGGTTGAGTACATGGTTCCCACAGAGGCAACTAAGGAGGGAATTTGGTTGAAAATTTTCTGCAGTGAATTGTGGTTTGATTCAGAGAGCTTTAAGCAAAATTGTGACTCACAAAGTGCAATTTTCTTAGCTCAGAATCCAATTCATCATGACAGAACAAAGCACTTTAAAAACAAGGTGCATTTCATCAGGGATAAGGTGGAGGATGGTTCAGTCAAAATGCAGAAGATTCATACTTCCCTAAAGCCAGTAGATATGTTGAAAAAGTGTTTACCTCGCAATAGCTTTGAGAGGTGCTTGGTAACAATTAACGTCACCACCTAAGTTGAGACAGTGGTGGTTTCTTGTCGATTTATTATCTCACCGCAAAAGGGAAACTCAGATGGTCAAATCTGGGAAATCATCAAAAAGTTGCAATGTTCAAGTCTAGTAGAAGACTTGTGAAGTCTGGTAGAAGACTAGTTGTTAATGTTCAAGTCTGGCAGAAGACTGATGAAGTCTGGTAGAATACTTATGAAGGCTGGTGAATTGTTGGTGATGTCTGGTAGAAGACAAGTTAGGGAAATTATGATCGCGACAGAATTTTCTCTTTAAGATCATAGCACCGCTGGTGAAGACAACGAGATTGCTTTCGGTGGTAAAGTCGAAGAGTTAGCAAGCATGATCCATTAGAAGAGGTTGTGACATAGGTCTTAAAGCATTTCACCGTTGGGGTAAATCGACGGGGGGCGAAGGAGAAAGGTGGTAAATTTGGACATCGCCCAAAGCGGAGATTTGTGGAATTTTGTGGGCTTATGTCCATATCGTTTTCTCCTAAGTAGTTGTAATCTACCCTAAAGCCCATAAACTTTAGAGTTTCCATATTCTTGGTAAAAAGAAGAGTTGTAGTCACCAAGAACATAAGAGAGAGAGAGGCTAACAAGAAGAACAAGAGAGAAAACAAGAGATATAAGGAGAATAGGGGAAAGGGAAAAGCTTTGAAGAGTGGAAAGCAAGGGGATACGGTCAAGAGCCCAAGTTGTTGTTGTTGTTGTTCTTCTTCTTCTTCTTCTTCTTCTTTGATTTGTGCGTTTCATCTCCAATACATGCAAGTTACTAGTAAGCTCAAATCTTTAGCTTCTAATGGGTTTTTCTTGTTGAATCTTAGATAGAGAGGAACGATTACTTGTGGTTGTAGCGTGTATCTCAAGCTATTATAGCCATGTGATACTAGTAACGGGAACGGTACCGGTAACGTTCTCTCCTCAGATGTACCGGTAACGGGAACTGGGTTAACAAATCTCTTATGTCTTTACTTGAATAAAAAAAACAAGCATACTAAGGTTAATTTGTCAAGTGAGATTCCATTCAGAATTCTTCAACTCTAAAATTGTTCCTAACCAATTTCTAAACCTAAATCTTTAACGAAGATCTCACACATCATACGAATCACGCTAATAAAAAAACTCATTTCCTTACTTGAGGTTTGTAAGCTTTAATGTTTACTTGATCAAAAAATGGTTATAACTGTTATTGAAACACAAAGGGCACTAAAACCTTTTTAGTGTTAATTACCTAAACTAACTCTACAAAACATGTTTATTACTAGAATAACACATGTTTACTAGACTAACTCTAATTTTTTTACAAAAGATCATTAGACCCAAATAATCATTTAAATAACACTAATGCCATTTCAATTAGTTTAAAGTTTAATATAAAAAATTAATTTTTTATTTTCCCCTAAAAAAATATAGTAAATCCTAAAATAATAATATTTGTTAAAAAGTAAACCAAAAAAAACAAAACTAATCGACACTAATCCTATCTCTCTCAAACCACCGCCGTCGACCCAAAAAACAAAACTAATCGTGCGCCATCAACTCTGCGAGAGCGTCGTCGTCTCTGTTCCCTGCCGTGCTCTTTCCTCTCCTCTCTCTCTCAAACCGCCGCCGTCGACTTCTCTTCTCTTTGCGAGGTGTTTCCTTTGCGCCGTCGTCTCTGCTCCCCGGCGTCGTCTCTGTGCTGCTCGCACGCCGGCGTTCTTTTCTCCTTCATGCAACGTCCTTTTCTTCTTCACGCCATCGTCCTATATTCCTCCACGCCGGAGGAGTTATTTGCTCCTAAATCGAAGAAGGTAACTGCTTTGTAGAGCTTAGCTACAGATTTTCAAATAAATTTGTGATGTGAAGATATTTGTAACAGATTTTTCTACTTGGTTATTACTAATTTGTTTTTGTAATGACTACAGATTTATTGTGCTCTACAATCGCCAGCGACATGGAAGAAGAAGGTAACTACTCTTCATAGTTACAGATTTGTTTACTTAAGCTACAAATTTTTTAAATAAATCTTCAGGAAATGCTCCTAAACCGTCGACTATTTGATATTTATACTTACATATTTGTTTAGCTTAGCTACAGATTTATAAATAAATCTGTGATGTTTTCAATATACTGACAGATTTGTTTGCTTGTNATAGTGACAGATTTGTTTGCTTGTTTACTACTAATTGTTTATGTAATGGCTACAGATTTATTCATTGGTTGTTTAATAAAATAGCTACAGATTTTGTTTATAACTATTAGTTGCTACAAAATTTTCGTTTATTACTTTCCGATTGGTACAGATTGCGAAGTCATTATGAAAATTTGCAAGAGGCTTGCAGCGGAGATTTATGATGAAGTACTAGACTCCGACGAACCTTTTCTCTCTGATCCACACCCACGTGCTCAAGATATCGTCATCCCTCACCTGAGAGACACACAGTAGTTGGTTTCTTAGTCACTGCAGATTTGTTACGGATTGACTACAAATTTATTTAGTTGACTACAGATATTTTCAGTTGTAGTACGTTTTTTTTTCAGGACGGAGTTATTTTGGTGTTGCCTTTATTACTGCACACTTTTTTCATCGTTGCAGATTTATTACCGATTGACTACGGAGTTATTTAGTTGACTACGAACTTGTTTTCTGGTTTTTCCTTTTTTTTTAACTGCAGACTTGTTTTCATCCTTGCAGATTTGTTACTGATCAACTACATATTTATTTATGAACACACCAGGAAAAAAACATAAATCTTCACCTTCAAATGTTAAATTTTTTTTTTATTTAAGTAAAAAAAAGAACTAATCCTCATAACACACATGTAGCACGATTATGACCTACTTGCTTGCAGTTTCCGCAAGTATTTTGCGCTCTTGGTCTTTTCTTTTCCAATACAGTTTCCAGAATTGATTTCTTTCTCGATTTGTTCGGTCAACCTGGTGGTTGTCGAACTTCCAGTGGTTTGCAGATCTGACCGACAACTTGTTCTGGTATTGGCAATGAACAATCCCTTTGCATTATGGCGTTTGGTAGGCATTGCACAAGTAGTTTCTTAGGTAGTACACATTACACATTCGCACTGAAGATATTTTCCTACTCTCAGCAGCTGCCAAAGCGTGGACACACGGTATTTTCTCCAAATCAAACCGACGGCAAGTACACTTTTGAGTTCGCAAATTAATGACGTGGATAGATGATCCACCGATAATTTGTATTTGATGTGCATCTATGTCTTAGACATTAAGTGTCTTCGCATAATCAACATGTCCCTGTCAAAAAAAAAAATATGTTAGCGTTAAAAAAAAATTTGTAGCAACAACGTTAAATTTGTAGCAATGGACAAAAAAATCTGTAGCAATGGGCGAAAAAATTTGTAGCAACGTTAAAAAATTTGTACCTCTAGTATTATTTCTCTACCCCGCGAGTCAGTAAGGTATTCATCTTCAATGCATCTTTTCTTCGCTCTGAAAACCACCTAGTCATCATGCCCCTTATTGCATCTACGAGGTGAACAATGGGAAAACTCCTTGCATTTTTCAATACCTTATTAATTGATTCAACAATTTTACTCGTAGTAAAATTGAATCTATCACCTGAGAAGTGTACACGTGTCCACAAATTTACATCAGCTCGTTGAAGATAGTCGTGAAGTGGAGGATTAAGTGCTTCAATCTGACCAAATGCAGCTTCAAAATAACCAATTCTAAACGCAGTCAATGCATTTTTAACAAGTCCAAATGCTTCTTTGCCTCTAAAATGAAGGACGCTGTTATTTTTGTCTTCAACAATTACAATGGAGGATTCGCGAACCTTTGTTATTATCAACGATGAATAACCATCTCTTGTTATCAAACATCCACTTCCCACAAACTAGAATAATCTGCTCCATCGGATTAAATGGAGATGTTGATTGCAGAGAGGAAGAATAAAACAAGAACAATAATCGATTAAAGAATGTTGGGCCTGGTCCTAACGAAGGCCCGGTAGAAGCCGAAACCGAAGAAGAAAAGAAAAAGGAGATGGGCTGTTGATAAGTCAGGCCCATTAGCAGAAGGAGAAATCAAGTGACATCGTTTCATTGGTCAAAGAGGTTGGAAGCTTTGGCGAGATCGACGGAGGAAACCTAGCCAACCGAAGCCTAACCTAGGCTGAGGGGAGGAACTGTAAAAAGAAGGAGGCGACGAGAGATGAAGGTCTCTCTTTCTTTTTCCTATTTTTCGATTAGCTTTTTAACAATACATGAGAGGTAGAATTATACTTGTAAACAATCTCGATTCATTTGTAAGTTCTTGTTCATAAAGTTAATAGATCGAAGCCTACTCTTAGCAATCATCCGTCAAGCTAGCTCAAACCCGCCAAAAGTTCAATGTTGGCTTGGACTTCTTGAGCATAGATCTGATCAGAGGTTTCCTCTTTCTTCCTCTGAAACTTCTCCTTAATGGATTCCAAGACCTTCTCATACGCTCCGATCAGCTCCTTCTTGCCAGCCCTTATTGCCCTTTTAACCTCAGCATCCTTGTTCGCCATGAGATCCTTGTTTGCTAAAATGAGTTCATTGACCTGAGCATCGGTCGTCCTTTTTGCACTCTCTAAGGCCAGAATCCTCTTACTCTTCACTTTGAGTTCCAGGGTTAGATCAGCCACCTTCCCTTCTCGAACCTGCAGCTGAGCCGTCAGCTCCCCAATCTGAGCCTGGAACCTGGAAACATCGGACCTCGACCGATCTAGTAAACTCTTGGTTTCTTGAAAAGCAGCCTTCACATCCTCCACCTCTTGGATGTCTGGAAAGCTGTCAAAAAGGCTTTCGTAACCCACGACAGAACGTTTGAAAGCATTGGCAAACTGCATACAAAATTTATCCATCAATACAAATCGTCAAAGAAACAAATTTGAAGAGAAAAGCCAAGAAAGATCACTACCTGATCGAGGTAATGAGACACCTCCAGGTAACTTTCTTTGTTTCTCAAATTGTTAATGGCAGGAAAAGGGCATCCAGGTTGTTTCATATGACGCACCAACGTCGCCAGCCCCCAGTTGTCCTCTAATACAGAGCCTGGCCTAGAATGGGTAAAGCTCCAAGCACCCTGGCTACCTCTAGAAGTAGAGGAGGAAGGCCTAGCAACTCTATCACCAGAGTTAGATCGAACCCTCTTCGCAGAAGGGTGGTCAGATTCCTGACTCCCCCTTGAAACATGAGGACTGGCGTCAGGTTTCTGAGTAATGTTATCTCCAGTAACAACAACCTCCTTCCCTCGAGACTCCGGCCTCGACGGGCCCTAAGCCTCAACTCCTACCCCGTGTGCCAAAGGAGTCTCAGGGATTGTGGAAAT
>OVAN01012203.1:0-13956 GCA_900406275.1 Anastatica hierochuntica | reverse complement strand
CTGTACGCTTGCAGTGATTTCTTGGGTGAAAACCTGAGCCATCAGTTAGCAATCCAAAGGATATAGAACATGAACTTATTTGCTTATTCCTCCGTGCATCAAGTCGATTTCTCCAACAAAACACCAAGACGGAGGAGCAGATATTTTTTCGGAAAAGGATTGATTTGTTAAATACTAGATATATATTTTTATGTGTTATGCGTTTGTGTTAATATTTGATATTCTTTATAAAAGAGAGAGGGGAAAAAGAAACTTTTGATAGTAAAGAAGAATGTATAATTAAACTATATGATAGAGAAGTTATTCATTGTGTCTAACAACCTCTCTTTTATAGAGATATTAAATCAGTTCAAATATCGGTAAAAATAGATAAAACAATAAAATACTAGACTTTTGACCCGCGCAATCGCGCGGGTTTTTTTAAATAATTTTATATATTATTAATCATGTTTAGATTTGAGATTTTCGAACTTTCAGATATTCTCGGATACTCGTATGAGTTCAGTTTGGATAATATTCAATTCCCGAAATACCATGAAACAAAACCCGTTAGAGTATTTAAAAAAACATCAGATGACTAAACTTAAATTTTTATTGTTTATATAATTTATTTATTAATTTATATAAATTTTTTTAAATTTTATCACTTTATTAGTTTTTTTGAATTTTTGTAACAAATTTTATTTAGAAAATAATAATATTGTAATATAATTATTTTAAAAGTTATGAATTTATTTTAAATTTGAAAATAAACTATATTTAAATTTGTTGTAAATTGATGATTTTAAATTGTGTTGGTTTACAATTTTGATAGTGTTTAAGTGAAAAAATATTAGAAGATTCTAATATGTTTGTTGGAATATGTAAATGACTAATTAGAGTTATTTTAATTTATTAGATACATTTAATAAAAATTTTAAAATATGTTTATTTTAAAAAATCACACATAAAAAGGTCTATGTCTTCTCTTTTTATAAGAAAGATTATGTGGATAATTATTCACTTTTATTTCAATACTCTTTCTTAATTATCCATCAGTAGAGTATTGTAAATCTCGTAAAAGGTCTATGTCTTCTCTTTTAATAAGATAGATTATGTGGATCACAAATCTCGTAAACGATGCATTCCAATACTCCATATATGTTTTTCTGAACATCGTAGTTGGAAGCGCTTTTGTAAATAAATCTGTTGGATTGTCACTTGAGCGGACATATTGGACCTTCACTTCTCGATTTTTCTCGAGATCTTGGATATAGGATAAAAACCTTGGAGGAAATGTTTTAATCGGTCACTCTTGATGTAACCTTCTTTGATTTGTATAACACATGCAACATTATCCTCGAATAGAACCATTGGCTCTTTAGTAGTCACCAAACCACTTGCTTCTTGTATATGTTGAGTCAATGATCTGAGCCAAATGCATTCTCTGCATGCCTCTTGTAGCGTAATAATTTCTGCATAGTTTGAAGAAGTAGCAACCAAATTCTGTTTCTGCGATCTCCAAGAGATCGATGTTCCACCGATTGTGAAAACTTATCCGGTTTGCGATCGAGCTTTATGTGGATCCGACAAATATCCCGCATATGCAAAACCAACTAAACCAGATTCCAGATTTCTAGTATAAAATAACTCTAAGTCAATCATTCTTTGGAGATAACGAAATATATGCTTTATTCCTGTCTAATGTCTGCACGTAGGGGATCAACTATATCTTGCAAGTATATTAGTTTCAAATGTTATATCTAGTCGAGTACAATTTTCAAGATACATCAATTTGCCTATAGCGCTCATGTAAGGTACTTCAAGACCTAACACTTCTTCATTATCTTCACAAGGTTTAAACGGATCCTTGCTAATATCGAGCGATCTATTTACCATTGGGGTACTCAAAGAATTTGTTTTATCCATATTAAAGCGCTTTAACACCCTTTTGTTAGTTTGACTGATGCACAAATATTCCATCTTTCAGGTGCTCTATCTGTAGCCCAAGACAAAAGTTCGTCTTACCAAGATCTTTCATTTTGAAATGTTCTTTCATATGAGTTCGTGCATCATCAATCTCTTTTTGAATACAAATTATGTTCAGGTCATCAACATATACAACGATGATCATAAATCCTGATAAGGATATCCTAATAAAAATGCATGGACATATTGCATTGTTTACATATCCCTTCTTAAATAATTACTCGCTTAAGCGATTGTACCACATGCGTCCTGATTTTTTCAATCCATAAAGTGATCACTGTAACTTGACCGAACATATCCCCTTATATAATGCTTCTTGCATCTTTGATCCTTCGAGAACCTCTAATCTCTCGGGGATTTTCATATAAATATCACTATCAAGTGATCCATATAAATATGCAGTCACAACAACCATCAGGTACATTTTTAAATTGTTGGATGCCATTAAACTCATTAAGTACGTGAATGTGATTGCATCCATAACCGGTGAATAAGTCTCTTCATAATCAATTTCCGGTCTTTGAGAAAATCCTTGCGCCACAAGTCGGGCTTTATATCTTGTGACCTTGTTTTTCTCATTTCTTTTTCGCACAAAGACCCATTTGAATCCAACTGACATTACATCTTTAGGTGTAATGTCAAATGGTCCAAAGTCATTTCTTTTATTGAGCGAGATTAATTCAGTTCTCATGGTCATTTGCCATTTCTCCTTGTTCGACCTTTCTTGGCATTCTGATACAGTTTTCGGATCCGAATCCTCAATCTCATCATTAATTTCTTCAAATACAGAAAAGGAAAATATTCCATCAATATCCTCTCTCTCCACTCTAGCCCATAATTTTCCAGTATGTGTATAATTGATAGAGATCTCATGTTTTTCTGTATCATTTTCGTCTTCTTGACGAATTTTACATGGTTCTTCTGAAACCTTTTCATTTATGTATTTTGGACATTTTTCTTTGTGTGATTCATCTAAAATACTTTGGGGGCATATTTTCTTATGTGGGTTTTCTGTGTCATTTTCATTTTGTTCTCCTAATCTCTTTTTCTTTCGGAGACTCTTATCTTTAGATCGAATGGGTCTCCCCCTCTTTAACTGAACCCTTGGTTCATTCAATTTGTTTCATTATATATGTTCTTCAGGAACATTGATTCTTGATGGAACATTTGCTGCGGGGACATATGATTTTGTCACCCTTTTTGAATCCATAAAAGCATCTGGTAGCTGATTTGCCATTTCTGCATATGTATAATTTTCTGAACTTTCAGCTCTCGTTTATTAGTAGGGGATCCAGGTGACTAAAGATGGCAAACACCATGTTATATATTTTGGAATCTCTTTAATTCCTCCCTCTAATGTTGGAAATTCATTTTCATAAAAATAGCAATTGGCAAAGCGAGCAGTAAACGTATCACCAATGTGTGATTCAAGATACCGAATAATACTTGGTGACATTTACAACACATAAATTCCGAATCTCCTTAGCCCCATTTTTGTTCGTTGCGGTGGGGCAATAGGAAAAAATACCGCACATCCAAAAACACGGAGATGGGATATATCTAGCTCTCGGCCCGACAACAATTGTAGTGGGAATGTTCATGATATGCACTTGGTCTTAGTTGGACCAATGTCGCAGCATGCAAAATAACATGTCTACATACGAAAATTTGGAGTTTTATCCTCGATATCAATGGTCTCGCAATTAGTTGCAACCGTTTAATCAAGGATTCGGCCATGCCATTTTGTGTACGAACATGGGGAATTGGATGCTCAACATCAATCTCATTGACATACAATAATCGATAAAGGCTTGTGAAGTGAATTCACAAGCGTTATCAAGTCTTACTATCTTTATTGCATAATCATGAAACTGTGCTTTCAACCTATTTATTTGGGTAATACATTTTTTGAAAGGCATATTTCTTGTGGTCAATAGACTCACATGTGACCACCTACTAGATGTGTCAATTAATAGCAAAATATATTGAAATAATTTGCACTGTGGATGAATCGGTCCACATATATCACCATGTATTTTTTCCAAGAAGGCTGGTGATTCATTCCCAACTTTGGCAAACATGGCCGAGTTATGAGTTTCCCTTAAGAACAAGCATTACAGAATAATTTGCCCTATTGGATAATCTTCTGATTTTTCAGTGGATGTCCACTAGAACTTTGCACAATTTTTCGCATCGTGACTGAACTAGGGTGGCTAAGTCTTTCATGCCACACTTTAAATATGCTAGTAAACTCCTCATTTACTGCAACATATGATTCTATCATATTTATTCTTGTGAAAACCTAGAATATAACATTGGAAGTTCTTCCAATATCTCTTTTCAAACTTATCAGATTTCTGTAAGACTTAGGGGAATATAATGCATCGTCTATTTCAAGTTTTGTTTCCGTTGGCATTAAATGGTTTGCTCTTCTAGAGCCTATTATATTTTTTGCATTACCAGATAAGATATTCACGCTTCTAGCAGAACCTTTTATTTTGAGACTGGAGAAATATTTTTCATTTTTGAGTATAGTGTATGTTGTTGCACTGTCTGCCAAACATATTTCTCCATCTTGAGTCTCAACTTTTGGCATCTTCTAGTGTCAAGATACAAACATCAATTAATAAACATATATATAAATTTCACAAACAAAAAGACTGTATATTGTAAAAATATTTTACAACAAACCATTCAAACCATTCAAACCATTTCTAAAAACCATATTATACAATCTACCAAAAACATATAGTTTCTTAAAAGTCTAGTTATCATATTAAATCGATTTAGTTATCTTGCTTCTCAATTGATGCTTCAGGATCAACGAGAAATTCTGTGATATCAAAATGAGTGTCTTCGCTTAAGCCTATGAAAGAGGTTCCGACCTCATCAGAGGGGAGGTTTGGTTTAACATTCGTTTCTTTCCTTTTAAGTGATTCTGCATATAGATCGGTTAAATGTTTGGGTGTATTCACTAATTCACAATAGACAAATTTTCTCTGAAAACATTTAATAATCTAGTTTCAGTATAGCATCAAGTAATAGTATAACCTTCAATGTATTCATTTTATTTAACACCCAAATCATCTGGCTTGGATAGAATCATTGGACTAAAGAAAGCAATTTAGAACACACAGAAAGTTGAACATCGTTTCCCCTTGTCTTGTGAAATTCTCTGCTCGATTTAGATTTTTTACTTAGTCGTGGTAACTCTATTTCTCACAGATCATGAATCTAGCAGCTTCCAGATGATATCATCAAGCTTACCAAAAAATATTTTATAGAAGCTCGTTTTAAGTGTTTTGAGAAATGAGGGAACAACAAAGCTTAAGGGGAAATAAAAATTAAGGTGATTCTTCCTGCAACTAATCTTAAGGTATTCTTCTTCGTCTCCTGCTAAATATTGAATGTCTACCATGAGAAATGATAGTGTAACTTCGAAGACTTGTAGATTTTTAAAATGATTCGTGAGAAATGCATAGCATAAAGAAAAGATGAATTGGTTTTAAGAGATATAAGAGTAGGTCGATGATGAAAAAGTTACTTCTAGAATGACGGAGAAATGAGATGACGTATTTGCTGATAGTACTTCTACTCTCATATGAAAGATGATGAAGTGAAATTATGAAAACTCTCCAGAAGTGTTCATAATCAAAAGCAATAAAGAACAATTTCTAACCAACTTTTACTATAGTTTCTTACCTTGTAATTGTGGATGTGTGTCTCAAGGCCCATAGTCTGCAACCTAACTTCCATGCTTGAAAGAACCACATTTGATAGATTATATGAAACGAACTTTGTCTGATGTTTCATGGAGTCTTGTCAGTACACTTGGAAATTTTAAGCATTAACTGTACAATACAGAGAAATGAAGAAGAACAACTGAAAATAAGAAAAAGGGAATGCACGCAGCAGGTCATGTCGAGCATAATACCTTTCCAAGGTCAAAAAGAACTACGAGGTTAAGGTCCCGAGATAGAATAATTAAGTCAAACGCATTTAGAGTCAGTCTACCCATGTCCTCCGTTCAATCGTGTGAATCTTTTTGTTCCTGCAATACATTAAGTTACATTGAACATAAAAAATCAGATCATGTTAAGTGGAAGTAGAAGAATCATCAGTACAATAAGCAGTAACTCTAGAAACGCATGGTTTATACACAATGCTCAATAAACAATCAATCAAATGGGGGGGGGAAACTTTTCCCAACTGAATCCTACCTACGGATCATGAAAAGCAGCATGTACATTATCCAGATTTACATGTTCGTAGTCAATAAGTTGCACAAAAATGTAATCCTTTAGGAACCACTCATATTTCTAGATTTCTGCAATTGTAATTCGCTGCAAACACACACAAAAAGGTGCAAGGCTATAACTGTCAAAAATTTCAACTTTAGTTGGAAAGAGAAACTATGAAAAATTGGTAGACTGCTATGTGATGTAAAGTTGGCATATAATCCATATTGAATATAAATATTTAGTAGAGTGATCACATGCTTAGATTTTTAATTACAGTGGTGAACGAACACATGCTTAGACTTTTAAGGTCCTTACAAGTGTAGAAACGAATGATACGATTCAATGGCGCTATTGTAGCATACAAAATCGAGTGAAACATCAACAGTGGTGGTACACGACAAACACAAAAGTACTTCATATTTTATTATGAAACCAGAAAAAAACGGAGCAAAAAAGTATTTCAGGTGCACTAATTCAATAGACATAAGCATCAAAGTGAAAGTATCCACTCTAATAAAGAAATAAATAGTTATCTTTTGCTATTTATTCATGTAAATATGGTCAAACTTGCGATTGTTGTACAGAGCTGCCACCCTGTAACTATCACAAATGAAACATCTATGAGCCTACTCAAAATAACAAAAATGAAAGAAAATAAATCGTGCCTACAAAAAATAATAGAGGGATCAATCTTGAGCTCCTTCATTATCCTGTAACAATGCAAAATATATTCTTTATCAAACCCAACAACAAGTATGAAAAGATCCTCAAAAGTACCAAAATAATAATATTTTCAAGAACCAGAACCTGAGATGCAGTTCCTTTATATCGCTCAACTCTTCAATATCAAATGCATTGAAACACCACAATTCACCACCTTCTCTCCCGCATTCACTAGCAACAAAATCACAAAATTTTATATCAAAACTTTGAATAGTACATAGTTAAGAAAGTAGAGAGGGGGAAAAGTTTTCAACATTACAAGTAGGAGACTGTTTGTAGTTTTCACCATTGTAGAAAAAACAATGACAAGTCTTTCTTTTGGAAAATGTCAAAATCAAATACGCAACTTCCCTCATTCTTTCAGCTGACGCCACTGAAGATCCTCTAAACTTTATCACACACGTTAATCTCTTCTTATCTATCTCCGTCTCCTTATCGCCGATAAGGAACAAACTCTCCACCAACTCCAAGACTTGAAAGTATCAATCCTAAATACTCAATACACCACCATTGAAAAACCTAATCTCTCCAAATTCGAATCCTCGATCCTCACCACAAAATTTTCAGATCCGCACTATCTATCACAACATTAGCATGTCTATCATCCTCTTCCATGGCTTCGTTAAGTTTCACCGAAGCATATTTCTTCATCTCCAGATTTGTAATCTTAATCCTTGTCGGTAAATATAAAACCTCATATCTTCTTTACAAGCATTAGCACTGGGCTTCGAGACGGCGATGGTGAACATGTGACTGAAGGTATCGGCATAGTAAATCTGAGAGAGACTCCTTGTTTCTCGGTCGAATTTCCCGGCCATAACATCCAAATCGCTGAGCTTCCCATTGTAAGAGATATTAACACATGAGTCATTAAAATCGCGACTTCTTCGTTTATGCGGTAAGTTTCTCTAATGAATGTTACCATGTGTTAGGGGTATTTTCGCCAAACTGATTAACAAAAAATGGTAGGTCTGGAAATTTTAGCGCTCTGTGGTGGATACATCCTAAAAATTTGTTTCAATGGTAAATATGATAATTACCCTTTAATTTTTACTATCCAATTTTTTGAAAATTTTCAAATTAATATATAAGTTTTTTAATTTAGACAAATCAAATTTGAAGGTGTGTCAAATAAACACAATAGTAAAATGTTTAGGTGTTTTTTGATTCTTTAAGAGAGAGAAGACAAAGATTTAAATAACATAAAATGAATAGAATTGATCTTTGTTGATGAACAAAGGTTTCAATTACAATATAGTCTTTTAGGTTAAAGTATGAAAAATTGGATGGATCTTTCAATTAGGGTTGTTCCTTTAGTTTTTATAGATTTCACAAATAGGATATTCCATATCTTTTAGGAAAGATAGGAAGCTTCCAATTCTGCGTTTATCTCATAAGAATATTTCCCTTTTTTCGGAGACCATGGGTCTTTCTCCCGAGAAATTTAAATCGATAAGGGTTCTACGCCTTGTCTTGGTTGATACCATGGCTTTGGCTAATGACCGAGGCTCGAGTCTTGGTTTCCATGATTCCTAGCAAGGCTAACCTTGATTCTGTTGGTTAGCTAAGGCTTGACTCTAAGGGAATAAATCAACCCATCATTTGTCCTCCATTCTTCATTTTTTATGGCTAGAATTGGAAGAGTAGATTCGTTCTCTAGGGTTTTATGACCTAGCCAGTGCATCGAACCCTCTTTGTGACGATGCCAAGATTTTCTTCTTTCGAGCCTTGGTCGGCTAAGGCTAATGCTTGTTGGATCGGAATCCAGATGACGAGTGTTGACGTGGCACAAGGAGTTACTTTTGGGCCCAAGTTTTAGGAGGCCCACTTCTTGGGCACAGGTGAGCGGGATCCTTCTCTTTGCTCTGTCTTTACATTTCCTTTGGCATAACCCTAGCTTTCCTCTCTCTGACTTTGCTCCGTCGTCTTCTGGTGAGTCTCCGCCTCTCCGTCGATTGTTTTTGCCTCTCTGGCAACTTTCATGTCGTTATCCTACTTATTTGCGATTAGATCTTTGATAGCAATTGGGACTCGTTAGGATTTCGTGGATCGATCCCCCCCCCTTTGTTATGCGAAATTCCTTTGAGGTCTCTGTATGTTGATGCATTTGAACTGTTTTTGGTGCAAGATTCTCCTTTCACAGTTGCTCCTTTGCCCTTTTCACTCGGTTTACATGTAATTCTTATGCTCTTCTTCTTGCTTACTGTTTGAAATAGCCTTAGGGTTTGAATATCTACTTGGATCTTCTTAGTTATGCCTCTGAAAGCGTCTACGACCGATGATGCACTTTTGGATGGGAGGTTATTAGTCCCGAATGCTTTTGAAAGGAGGTTTTTAGTCCCTGAGTCCTTCTGAAGGAACGATCAAATTTTCTGGATGTTTTAAGGTCTTATTTTTGTGGTGAATAGAGATGAATTTTATGAGAATGGTGTTTAATGGAATAGAAGTGTTTTAGATCTAGAGAATGAACTCTGTGTTTGATCTAAAACGAATTTGCTGTAGAGAATAAACTCTGTAGCAATCAATGTTCAAAGATGAAAAATGGATTCACAGCTTTTTGTGAAAAGGTAAATTGAATAAAAACTCGAATAGTCTATTCTGAATCAACTCTGTCGTTTTTGTAGAAGGCAAAAACTAGGGTTTTCGAAACAAATAGAAAAAATAAAACAAAATAAAACTAGGAAATAATAAAAACTGAATGGTTAAATGTCTTGGCTTGGTTCTGACTTCTTCACTAATTAATTTTGATTTTGTGTAGTGTAAGCCAATGCAGGAACTCTATTTTTCAATTCCTTGGTTTGAGATCTTGACCATAATTTATTAATGCACTTAGAAGACCTCTAGACAAAAATCTCTTCAGCTGGTCCGTCTATCCTTTCGCATGGTCGTAGATTTTCGCATTGCCGTCATATTGATATATTACTCGACCATGGAATGTTGATGCTTGTTGGGTCTTTCTTCGTGTGGACCAAGACATGTCCGAAGACTGATTTTTCCATGAATAATCATGCCCAACATGATCTGTTTTGAATCCATATGTTTCTCTCGATCATGTTGGGCATGAATAATCGTGCCCAACATGATCTGTTTTGAATCTTTAGCAAACCCATTAAGCTGTGCTATGATCCTTGTCCTAGCTGGTTCATGTCTTGCTTGCTTTTGTTGGATTTTGTAGCTGAACCAGGTTGCATCATCCGATCTTTTCTCCTCTTTCCAAGAGGATGAACTCGTAAGTTTCAAGGTGGCATATGATTTTGCCATAATTAGCATCTTTTTGTGAGTTTTAGAGATTGACATCTTAAGTTTTTGTTTCTAATTTTAAAACAGATTGTTGGGGCCGCACACATACCGAAGTGGAAAACGGCGTGGATATTACTTTTTTTATTTCGCTTAATAGACATGAGTTGTACTCCACTTTCAGTAGTTTAATTTTTTTAGAATTTAATACATTATATAAATTTCAAAGACACAACTCATTGTCATTTATGCAATATTAAAACAAAGAGAATGTCGACAACAAGATGCAAAAAACGAAACTCGGCAAAGAATAGCTAAAAATTGACAATATTGGTTTGTATCCTAAAATATGATGTTGTGATATGAAACCAAACCATATCCGTGCACAACATCTAGTATCCAATAATTCAAAAGTAGTTTGCTTGCTAGCTATGAATTTCTATATGCCAAAAAAGAAATAAGTTAAAAACTGTATCAACGTGAAATAATTAGTAATTACATCACTGAACCCATTTTTTTAATTGTTACCACCTAATCTAATGTCAAATTACATCCGTGAGTCGATTTATGTAATGAAATTAAAATAAAAGAGACATAAAAGAAGGTGTTGAAAAAGTGTTGAATTAATAGATAGAAGAGAGAAAAGATGATGTGGAGTGTAAAAAGTGTAAAAATAGGATATTGAATTATGTTATGCATTGTATAAAAAACAATAATACTATAAACAAGAAGAGTCGGTCCATTTTGTTCGACTGAACGCCATCTTTAGTAATACTATAATACAAATCGCAACGTAACAAAAGCAGCATGATATTGACCAAATTTGTATTATATGTAAGATCGACAAGATCCTATACAGTTAAATTTACAACGCATGATAACAAAATACAGCAACCTATATCGAATATAGATATTAAACTATTTAGCTAAATGCATTTTCGGATTTACCAATACTCAAAGTATATTTAAACTTGATATATTTATTGCTTTTTCTGTCTCCTCCCAAATAAAGAAAATGATTATTCGTTTTCATTCGTTACAAGTGACAATGACTTTGTATTAAAGATTCCACAAACTCATAATAAAAAAGAGAAAATTCCACATCCAAATTCCGTTAACTTTAACGACGGTCGAAGTAACCTTGATTTGGGTACATCTATAAACTACTAACTTCCATTCATCTCCTGATCTCCTTCCATATATGATGGATCATCATCATTTTTAAAAAAAAATCTCTAAAAATTAGTTAAAAGTTCATGATATTCAAGATTTCCAACGAAGACAGCACCTTTATTCATATTTTTTTTGCCTCTCCATCCGATTCCCAGGTTTGTTTCTTGCACACGAAATATCAAAATATTGTTTTTTCTTCCTTAATCCGAGCCTAACATATATTACAGCTAATGGAATTGGAGCAAATTCGCATTTTGAAACTCACCAATGACAAAGGGATCGAGTCACCATCACAAACAGAGGAAATCATAGACGTGATTCCTCTTTCTTGCGCCTTCACGAGGCAAGAACTTTGCGTTTCCGAGTCGAAAGAACGCGAAGAATCGATCAGAAGACTAAGCAGCCTCATTTTTGTTTACCTGATCGTCATGTCCATACAGATTATTGGAGGTTTTAAGGCCAATAGTCTCGCGGTAATGACAGATGCTGCACATTTGCTTTCCGACGTCACGGGTCTCTGCGTCTCTCTGTTGGCTATCAAAGTTTCAAGCTGGGAAGCCAGTCCGAGAAACTCTTTTGGGTTTAAACGGCTCGAGGTTTTAGCAGCTTTCCTCTCGGTTCAACTTATATGGCTTGTCTCTGGAGTTATAATTCATCAAGCCATTCAAAGACTTCTTAGCAGAAGCAGAGAGGTTAATGGTGAAATCATGTTTGGAATTTCCGCTTTTGGCTTTTTCATGAACTTTGTTATGGTCATGTGGTTAGGACATAACCATAATCACCATCATCATCACCATCACCATCATCATCACCATCACCAACATAGTCACAAGGAGGAAGAGGAGGACAAAGAGATGGATCCTTTAAAGGGTGGTTTTGAGGAGAAGTTGTCCTCGAACAAAATGAACATTAACATACAAGGAGCTTATCTTCACGCAATGGCTGATATGATTCAGTCACTTGGTGTTATGATAGGTGGAGGAATCATCTGGGTGAAACCAGAATGGGTTTTGGTTGATTTAATATGTACTCTTGTTTTCTCTGCTTTTGCTCTTGCTGCTACTTTACCAATGCTCAACAACATATTTGGTATACTGATGGAGCGGGCACCGCGTGATATGGACATAGAGAAGCTTGAGAGAGGTCTTAGGCTTATCAATGGAGTTCAAATTGTTCATGATCTTCATGTATGGGAGATAACAGTTGGAAGAATTGTATTGTCTTGCCATGTCTTTCCCGAACCGGGAGCTAGTTCTAAACAGATCATTTCTGATGTTAGAAATTTCTGTAGAAAAGCCTGTGGGATTTATCATGTAACAGTGCAGGTTGAATCAGAGTAGCACAACTAAAAAGTTTCTTTTTTGTTACTTGACAACATTTTTTATATACAACAAGAAATACATATAACAGAAAAGGCCTTCCTCACTCACATTTTTATTGCAAAAATCTTCATATTTCAACACAAGAACTCACAATTACATCTCTGATTCTGGAAGCATGAAATCTCCACAGACAAAAACAAGAAACCAACACATGAAAGTCACATATTATTCTCACACCTTCCTCATTTCAGATCGCAACACATTTTTATTGGTAGACTTTAAGATTTTCAGACAGAGTTCTAATAACTTGACAGTGACTTCTTTACAGACACAAAACCAGATACAAGAAAGAAAAAGCTCAGATTGTCTAAAATCTTGGAACTATGAGCTTATGAGACAACCACAAAGGGAGAACTCTCTGATTAGTGAACTTACATAATTGTTATCAAGCTACGGGATCCTCGAGTTAGGCTGTCTGCTTGTGAATTCGCTACGCGCGAGATTTTTGATAATGTGAAGCCAGGAAGTAGAACACAAAGTCTTTGAAACTCTTGAATGTAGGTGTGGAAAGCTGGCCAATCATCTGGTTCGTGTAGAATCGTAAATAGCTCCAAACAGTCGGTCTCAAAAACCGGGCAGTCAATTCGCCTTCTTATCAATTCTGACATGGCCCACAGAAGCGCTTCCAATTCAAAATGCAAAGGAGAGGGACTTCGTCGTAAGCACTTTGCACCGAGTAAGACTGCCGAATTTTCCCTATCAAGACACACCCAACCTAATCCACTAAAAGAGTCTAATTGTTTCCACGATCCATCTGTACGACACCGTAAATTAGATGGACAGGAGCTCTCCAAAATCTCCCCATCCCCACCCGTTGGAGGAGAGAATTGTGCTGCCTCCCAGGCCAACATTTCAGTCTCCGCATTTTTCAGAATCTCCTCAGTCTATAGGTGGATACCTTGAAAAACCTTTTGGTTTCTCGCCTTCTAAATAAACCATAAGACCCATGGGAAGAGATCACCAACGGTCTCTTGGCGTCTTCGCGGGTTTTGCCAAAAAAGATAATCCATATTGGAAAATAGAGAGCGTGTTGGAAATTCTTCATGATATGTCGGGTGTCTGCTAAAATTNCACAATCAAAGAAAACATGATTTATAGACTCCTCAGCGAGGCCACAACGTTTACACATAGTTTCACAAGGGACCCCTCGCCCAATCAATTGAGTCGTCAGCGCCAAAGTTCCAGTAACAATTTGCCAGAGAAAATGCTGAATTTTCAGTGGGCATTTTATC